>JAOVVF010000027.1:8350306-8368518 GCA_028565595.1 Duopalatinus emarginatus
TCTCTGACAGGTGAACACTATGTGTGTCTCCTTTCTGATGAGTTACACCCGTTCATGTCCTGCATTCATTCTGATGGGCTTGGCCTTTTTTAACAGTTGCACAACTGTGGGCCAGCACACATATCTAGAGACATAAAATTATGGCTAGAAAAAACACTCAGGAACTCAGAGGAACACTCAGAGTTTGGGGTTTTCCATTCCTATCTACGTCACCGGATTTCAACGTTATCAAACACATCTGGGATGCCATTCACCATGCTGTGGAACACCGAAATCCTACACCTCAGAATACAACAGAATTGTGGACCGTTCTGCAGGAAGTATGGTGTTTGTTGCGTCCATGGTCCATGGGGGACCTACCGAGAATAAGTCTGGTGTACTGTTTTATAAATGTACAGCTCAAAATCTTAAAAAGATACCTTGTAATTATTAGGCCACTGCAGCCGCTAATTACTAGTCTCCATGAAACACAATAATCACTAAGCAATCAGAGAAGACATTAGCCGATCGGCTAATATCATTTCTGATTGGAGAAAATTATCGGTAACGTTAGTACTAATAACGGGGTGTTCTGGCATCATCGTCTAAAGACTATAACGTTTACAGAAAAGACAACGCGAGTGGTTCAAGCCTCGTCTATTGCTACATAATAAAATAACAATGACGCCTTTACGAAGAGCGATGACACATGTCAAAACCAGTGAATATGAGAAGTGTATAGGTGTGTGTGGGCGTGTTTGTGTGTGTTTGTATGTGTAAGCGCTGGCAGTGCACTCGTAGCCCAGCCCGTTGTTGTGACAGTGCCGTGAGGAAACAAGATTTCCATATGCAAATGAGATGTAAACAGAGCGGCAGGGAGCTGCTCGTGTGGCTACCCGAGGGTGTGGCTAGCATCGCCATGGAGACAAGGCGGCCAATGAGCGCCCGGGATGGCAGCGTGGCTGGAGGTGAAGGGCCAGGAGACCTCTGTAAATGTACGTAAGAGCTCGAGTGACCTGGCACAACCCTGTTTATGGACTGCACTGACATGATTGTGATTTAGTGCTTATTTAGAGCTCGCAAAGGAGTTGATTGTCTGCCTGTGCCCTCTCACTCACTCTCTCTCTCTGTCTCCCTCTCTCTCAAGTACACACACACACGCAGAGCTTGACCAGACCCGCATAATTAACCATCCTGAGCATAGCCAGGGAAATGAGGTCGAAGGTTAATGCTTACAAGCTTCCTGTGGCCTTGAGCTGGAAAAGTGCACAGTGTGTCATTTGGATAGGTAGAAGTCGCCTCTTACGGTAACGGGAGGCCAGATTTGTAGATTACAAAGCGATTTTTAATGTAAACAGCTCGCATATAGGTTTCTTAGGGGCAGACAGGGTACGAGACACATTTTACAAAGCAGCGATGCGGTTAATATGACCCCTGCTAATTATTTAGCACGCAAAACCTCGGAGTGACTTTTTGTAACCAAAACAAGAGGTAATCAATTCAGAAACTGACACAGATCAGCCGTAACATTAGAACCACCAAATCAGGGACAGGTAAAGTGAATAATATCGATTGTCTTTGTACAGTGGCGTGTATTTATATGTGTCAGCAGGTGAACAGTCAGTGATGTGTTGGAAGCTAGAAAAGTGGGCAAGCTCAAGTTAACAGTATGCCTACCAAAAGTGGTCCAAGGAAGGACTACCAGCGAATTAGCAACAGGGTCATGGGCACCCAAGTCTCACTCATGTTCACAAGGAGCGAGGGTCTGGTCGGATCCCAGAGAATATCCACAGAAGGATCTGTTTCTGACGTGTTGGTGCCACGGATAACATAGAACACCTTTGGAGATCTTGTGATGTTTAGATGAAAACAGCAGATGAAAGAAAGTGAATTATTTTGCCCACAGAGGTAATGTGACCTCTGCATTCAACCCATCCGTGCAGTGAAACACACACACCAGTGAACACACTTGCCCAGAGCGGGGGGCAGCCCCAAACCACGGCACCCAAGGAGCAGTTAGGAGCCTTGCTCAAGGGCACCTCAGTCGTGTCTTGCCCTGGGTGGGGATCGAACCCACGACCTTCCAGTCACGAGACCATGGCCTAACCACTAGGCCACAGCTGCCCTCTTTTGTGGGGTGTTCCTGTGGTGTGATGTGGTTAGTACTTATCAAAATGAAGAACAAACAGTGAACTAGCATCAGGGTCATGGGCAGGCGAGGCTTACTGATGTGTTTGTGTGGAGAGGTGAAAGCTAGATTATCTGGTCTGACTCCACAGAAGATCTACAAAAGGATCTGTTGCTAAGGTCAGGTACCACAGAAGAGCTTTATAGATCTGGTGGAATCCATACAAGCTGTTTTGGTTGAGTTTATTGCTATGGCTGATCAGTGTACAGAAAGCTTCACCGTATGTGATGACGTGACTCGTGGAGAACGACAAGGGCAGTGTAACTTATCGTAGATCTTTAATTAGGAAACGTTTAAACAGTCACTCAAGCATCTCACTAAATACGAAACAGGGTCTGGAGAGGTAAGAGGACGTAGCGTATTCAGAGCAGTACTAGTATGGATTGTCAGTAAGGCTAATTTTATCCATATGCCGTTGCTTGGCATCCGTCTTGGGTTTGCTGAGACAACAACTACTTCTCCTCTGACCGTACACAGTCTGAAAAACAGCAATAAAACAGCAACCCGGTGTGTGAACGTGTTCGAAGCACGTAAAACCAACCCTGCCAAAATGGTGGAATGATCCCGTGATGCAGCGCGACGTGACGTTGGTTTCTAAGCCCTATAAAAATCTGTAGTGTGTTGATCTAAAATTGCTAGCAAAATGGCTGCTCAGATATTCCTCAGAGGTGTAAAAGCCAGAAACCAAGCTTCTAAATGGACTGACTGTTGCATGTTACGGCTTTTTAGGAAAGCTTGCTCGCTGTTTGTGCGTTTGCATATGCGTGTGAGTGTGTGTGTGTGAGTGTGTGTGTGTGTGTGTGTGTGTGTGTGTGTGTGTGTGTGTGTGTTTGTACGTGAGCTCCGGCTAGTTAAGTGGTTAGCTGTGGCGCTCGTTCCCGAAATACACCAGA
The DNA here is from genome assembly GCA_028565595.1 of Duopalatinus emarginatus. NCBI lineage: Eukaryota > Metazoa > Chordata > Actinopteri > Siluriformes > Pimelodidae > Duopalatinus > Duopalatinus emarginatus. Next base: position 8,353,367 of record JAOVVF010000027.1, read on the forward strand.
ACACTGTTCCAGCAGCACACCCTCTCGCACTGAGAGCACACACTAAAAATATCCCTCACACACACACACACGCACACACATACACACACACACACACACACACATACACACACACCTATGTAGTGTGGATGAGTGGGGGAAGGGTGCACACATGCTCTCAGACACAAACGCTCTCTCTCAGACACACACACACACACACACACACACACACTGCGCCTGCTGTCTCTCCCATTATTGCCTTGTTTATTTCCTGAGTATGAAATCTATCGACTGGCCGACACTGTGCACACCTTCAGTCGCTCTCACTTTCAATCCCCACAAATCCCAAAATTGTACACACACACACACACACACACACACACACACACATACGCACACACACACCTCCCTAAGTAGCACCCTGGTTAAACCTTGCCTAAGGCTCAACACCTAGACTTCTATATCTTTATATACGCTACCTTCACTGCAGTACAGATCAGGCAGCACCGACTTTCAAGCGCATGACTGATTACGGATCAGCTTTCACCATTCACAGAACCGCGCTCTTCACGCACTGAAACCCGATCCGACATCAGCTCTGCTCATTTGAGAGCTCTGATGTTTAGTCACTGCAGTAGGTTGTTCACAGTCGCTGATCTGATGTTAGGTTTGCGGGGTTTTTTTCTTAAGCATTTTTCTTCCAAAACCATCATTTTTTTTAAACGGCTCAAATGATTAACGCCTTCTGTGGATTGTGGTGTTTTCGTTCTGTGGTCTTACGCTGAGTATTAATGTGAACGTGGTGCAAAGGTGAAATGTTTCCATTTAAAACCTGAGCTTTCTCAGTATACTTTTGTGAAAATTCAGGGAGTGTTACGTACAAGGTACAAGGTTAACGCACCATGTTACTCGATTGCCTTCCGATCTAATCTGCGGATAGTAGTATCCAAAAACCAGGTGCTAATCATCAGCCCTGAGGACTTTCCCAAGCACTGACACCTTGACATTATACAATGTAATGTATACAATCAAATTAGAGAATTCCTCAGTGCTGTGATATACACTAAAGTGCCAGAAAAACCAGTACACCAGTCCAATACTATGTAAGTCCCCTACAGGACATAGACTTCACTAGGGCTGCGTCCGAAATGACATACTTGAATACTACCTACTAGTTTGGAGCGAGTATATACTATTTAACCGCTAATCTAGTATACAATTCTAGTATGGGAGCGTGTAAGTATGCACACCACCTCAGACACACTCGATCCGCCATCTTACCAACAACCTTTGACCCAAGACGTCACACTAGTTAAGTTACCTCAGCTCAGCCTACACGGACAATCATAAACTCTCTCTGTCTTGTTTACAAATAAAACAGGCTCTCAGTTCGCTCGCAGTGCATTATGGGATATGTCAGGCTCGGATAGTGTGCTGGCGGAGCATACTAGAAAATCTCTCTCGACCTAGTAGGACATCCGGGAACATTTCACATACTATTTGTTACATACTAGGTATTCGGACGCACTACATCGTGTCACATACTAGATTTGCATACTAACTAGTATGGGAGTATGCCATTTCGGACGCAGCCTAGCTTCCGCCAGTGAACTCCATACGTCCTGCAGAACACTCCACAATGCTGTTGTATCCGGAGGTGTTGGATTTCTGTGTTCCAAAGCACTTTATACGGCATCCCGGATGTGATCGATAACGTTGAGATCTGGTGTTTAGGTGTGAATGCCAAAACCCCAAACTCACATGAGTGTTCCTCTAATCATAATTTGGCGTATCTAGACGTGTGTGGTGGCGTATTGTCCTGTTGGAAGAGGCCAAACATATCAGAATGAACACAGGACATAAACTGGTGTAACCCATCAGAAAGGGGACACATAGTGTTCAGACGTTTGTCAGAGACGTTTGTAGATGTACCAGGGGTCCCATGGAATACTAGCTAAACAAACCCCATAGCGCCAGCCTGTGTATTTTTTCATAGACTAGTTTTTCTGGGACTTCAGTGTAATAACATATTAAACAGTTTATTAAAGATCTCTGTATGCTTGTTGCCAAATTCTGCATTATCATACGATTATCTGACTGAGTTTAGTTTAGATCAGACTGGTGTAGGGGAAACATGTCCTAGATCAGTGGAGATAAAGTAGGGACCAGTAGTTTTCCATGTCATGTCATCGGCCCAAACCTGTCATCAGAGAAGGGGAGCCGTTCCTGAGCGGTGGCCTACCTAAGCAGTGCAAACACACACACACACACATACACACACACACACACACACACAGACACACACACACACACACACACACACAATTTTGTCTTACTATGCTTATCAAGACCGTTTATTTACATAGCTATTAATGTAGTTAGCTAATATTATATGTACACCTGAATTAACCCTGATTGTAACTTTTCATACAGAAAAACATTTCCCAACAGGAAAGCAGTATTATTAGGTTTCGTTTAGTAAAAAGCAGTTTTCCTCATAAGGACCAGCCAAATGTCCCATGGACAAGGTCAAACCTGCCATTAAAAACATGACCTAACACCCATAACATCACCCCAATACACACATACATACACACACACACAGGCAATGTGATACAACCAGCTACACTGAAAATCTACTGAGCCACGAACCAACACACACACACACACACACACACACACACACACATACACACTGTTTATATCTTGACTATACCCCACCTCCCAAGAGACCCATTCCACATTCCTCCACCTCCCTGCATTCTTTTCCTGTTGAGGAGGGGGCCTGACCGACTTTCCTCTCTCTCTCTCTCTCTCTCTCTCTCTCTCTCTCTCTCTCTCTCTCTCTCGCTCCTTCTTTTTATCTCCTTAATACACAAATTGGCCCTTCTGACACACTCTCGTTCTTTCCCCTCATTTCATCCCTTCATCGTCTCCGCTTTCCTTACTCTTCTAGTTTCATCTCTCTCTCTCTCTCTCTCTCTCTCTCTGTCTGTCTGTCTGTCTGTCTGTCTCTCTCTGTCTGACTGTGCCCCCCCCCCTTCCGGGCAAGTGTGCTTACTGCCCCCTAGTGTTCACTAGTAGTGTGTGTTTCATTGCACAGATGGGTTAAATGCGGAGGTCACATTCCTCTGTGTGCAAGGACAGTAGGAAGATAGTTCACTTTCACTTTCACATTCCATCTCCCGATCGCATTCGTCTCTTTTGCACCTTCTCTGCTAAAACAGATGAATATATTCAACACTGTCTCTCCTCTCTTGATCCACATGGGCCCAAATTAACACCAAACCCCAGAGAAAGCAGCACAGAAAAACAACTGGTGGGCAAGTTATTATATGGGGCATCAGCTGGAGTGGACTGATTTAGTGTAAATGCGATTTGCCCTTCTTCCCGAACAAGTGAGGAGACAGAAAAAAAGATAGAGCGGGAGAGGGTGAAGAAAGAAGCCAGACATCTGCACAAATTACCCACCCAGTGAAACGGTAAACAGGAAAACACGTCAACACACAAACACACACACGCGCACACTCACTCACACACTCACAGACACGGTATGAAAGAAAGGAAAGGAAAGTGAGCAATAAAAGGTTCACGGTCAAGGCCATGTGAGCTGGTTTCTCCGCTGATGATCAGGCAAAGTGTCCTTACTGAACAAAGGGCATTTGAGCTTTGTTTTATTCGCTGCTCCCTCCTACTTCGTGATAGTGTGTGTGTGTGTGTGTGTGTGTGTGTGCGTGTGTGTGTGGGTGGATGTATGGGTGGGTATTGTGTGCTTGTGTGCTCCCCCATGAATCAATCTCTCATTAGGGTTTTGTCTCTGCCGGTGGCACTCGTCAGTTCACTAGGCTCACAGTGGGAATGAACACACACATACTTAACGCACACACGCCACCTAGCACTACAAAGACGGAGAGCTAATTATTGAGGATAATAATATTCAGAACTGTGCTCCTCCGCTTGCTCCCAGTGGTAAGTATACTACAGTCTGGAGTGCTGGTTCAGAATACAGATCGTGGCACTAGCTAGGTAATGTAGGTAGGGCAGTTCAATTGAGCTCAGTTCAGTTTTATTGGGTGTTTCACAGCGATGTCGTGTACAGTGATTTAAGGTGATTGCCACACAGCCGAGTTCGACCGTGCGACCGAGACCAGTGTTGGTATGGAAACAGGAATAGCGAAAGCAGTGTAGAAGGAAGGTGAGAAAGAGAGGGAGAGAGAGAGAGAGAAAGACGGGCGTTAAATAAACCGTGGTGAGTCCTGTGCTCCAGGTTCAGCTTTCCAGGTCTCTCTTAATTACCAGAGAGCACCTCAGAGTCAACCACAGTACGGTACAGAGCAGGTGGTACTCTCTGTCTCTGTGAACATTTCCCATGGCATAACAAAGCCCGAAAAAAGTAGCTCCCTACGTCTTTAGTTTTCTAGAGACTTGTGATTGGTGAGATTTCCTCTGCAGCTCAGAGTAATTTGGCTTGATGCAAGAACCAATCATACCCAATATTCTGGGTTTTACACTGAACTCGGATGGCTGTGCGTTATGCTCCTAGGTAATTACGCTATGTTCCAAATAACACAAAGCTCATCATTGTAAATAGTCAGCCAATAGACAAGTGTAAGCAGATCACAAGCCTGAATCCCAACAACACCACAGTCCATGGTTGGAAGGCCAAGAAATTTAAATTGCCTGCATCAGTCGATCACAAGCATCTGCGTTCATGTAGCAGTTTGAAAAGACATAAAGGCAAACATGGACATATCTTGTCTGACTCCATCCTCCTCCAAGGGATTATGTTATTGAGAAAATTGATCAAATAATGGGAATAATAGTGGCATTACATAACATAACAAATGGTTTGTTAATTTATTCATTTGTCTCACTATTATTCCACTCAAGGTTGTGGCTGATATAGAGCGTCCCTCGTCTTTTTTTACAATGGCAGTCGTCTACGACTCTGAGCTACTTGTTTTTGACAAGTTAACACATGCACTGTTTCTTATCCCAGCCATACACTGATGTGGCAGAAAGTACAGACGAGCCTTTGCAAAACCATCTATGCACGCCAATGATTGCGGCTGCCAGTGCATATATATAAAGCAATATATATATAGACATCTATAGAAGCTCCATAATGGTATGGGGTTTGTTTAGCTGCCATTCCATGGGACCTCTGGTACATCTATGAACGTCTGACAGGTGAGCGCTATGTGTGTGTGCTTTCTGACCAGTTGCATGTCCTGCATTCGTTCTGATAGGTTTGCCCTCCTCCAACAAGAAAATGCACCAACACACGACTAGAGATGATAAAGTTAGAGGAACACTCATCTGAGGTGGGGGTGGGGGTGGGGGTGGGGGGGGTTCTGCCATTCTTACATGATCTCTAGGCCATTCTGCAGAAAGTATGTGTGCAGTGGTTGGATTTCTGGACGTTGGATTTCTGGTCAGAAGGTTATGAGTTTGATTCCCACCACCATCAAGTTGCCAATGTTGGGCCCTTGAGCAAGGCCCTTAACCCGCAACTGTTTAGAAAGAGATAAATGTAAGTCGCTCTGGATAAGAGCATCTGCCAAATGCCATAAATGTAAATATGGTGTTTACTGTCTACAGAATATTTCCACAAGTGCACAAAAGTCCCTGCGCTGTCGTAATTCTGCAGTTCCAGTACCAGTTTTTCTGGCACTTTGGTCTATGTCCATGTTTTCAGTACCTTTGGTATCCTGGCAAGCAGGTTACCCAAGTTCAATACAGGTTCTTAGTAAAATAACGTCAAAATAAGGGTGAGATTTGTTACCACAACATGTATTATGTAGAGTAAAAAAAGAAAAAAGTATGTTTATCTTCTACTCTCAATTATTATTTTTTCCTCTTTCTTTCTTCAAGTCGGTTTTACTGCTTAGGTGTGTGTGTGCGAGTTTGTGTGTGTGTGTGTGTGTGTGTGTGTGTCTCCTGATCCGTTCTAAGTTTCTTAAATCTCTCCTCCATGTGCTATTTCTGTCACCATTCGCTACTGCTGTGACGGTAATCGGAAGCCAAGCAATGTTCTCTGACTCCAGTGAGCAAGTTGCTCTAACATTCAATAACAAAACACACACACACACGAACACTCAACACACACAAAAACCAAACACATGTGAGCAGAGAACCTGCTTTCAATTGCATATTACGTTTCTTTCTTTTTTCCCCGGGTTTCGCATGATTGCTCCATTCTCAGTAGAAAGCAGTACTGTAAACGATACTGAAGCAATAAAAACCCGAGAGCTGTGTGTAAAATACTCTCAACAGAATACTAATGAAGTATGACCAATCAGTCACCATGATTAAAGGACAGCGTTGGGTTGAAACGTCCCATGATGCACCACTTTGACTGGCTCTCAATCTGAGCAGTTGTGTTCCAGCCCACAGTGTTGAGTGACAACTGCAGCCACCCACACCATGCTGTCAGTCAGGCCGAACGTCTGATCGGGGGCCATTTTGAATTTGTCCTTAACCTCTTACATTGAAGTGCCAGAAAAACTGGTAGAGACAAGCCTATGCAAAATACATAGGCTGGTGGTGGCTTCGTTAATGGTATAGGGCTTGTTTAGCTGGCATTTCACAGGACCCCTGGTACATCTACAAACTCCTTACGGATGAGTGACGCCTGTTCATGTCCTGCATTCATTCTGATGGGTTTGGCCTCTTCTAACAGGGCAGCTCATGAGAGGTATAAGGTCATATGTTGATCTTGTGGTAAAATAATATCTTTTTAAAAAATCCTTAGTACTATTCGAAGGACTATTTAAAGGAGTTTAAATATATTAACACACTGTACACTTTATTAGAAACATTTGCTGCATTTACACAGTTATCCAGTTGACCAGTGCATAAAATCATACATATACAGGTCTAGAGCTTCAGTTAATGTTCACATCAATCATTAAGATTGGGAAGAAATCTCAGTGATCTCAGTGACTTTGGTGACTTTGGCTGTGGCATGGCTGTTGGTTTGAGTAGAAGAAACAGCCTTTATTTGTCACATTTACATTACAGAACAGTAAAAAAAAATTCTTTCTTTGCACATTCTTGCCTGTTAGGAAGTTGGGGATATAGCACATGGTCAGCCATAATACTGCACCTCTGGAGCAGAGTGGGTTAAGGGCTTTAACCAAAGGCCCAACAGTGGCAGTTTGGCGGTTCTGGGGCTTAAACCTTCTGATCAGTAACCTAGAACCCAACCACTGCATTGCATCTGAGTAGTTCGCAAACCGATTATTTACTTTACATGTTCACGAACATCCATTTTTGTGGGCTGAAATGCCTTGAGAGATCAGAAGAGAATGGCTAGACTGGTCTGAGCTGACAGGAAGGCTACGGTAACTAGAGTAATCACTTTGTACAACCGTGTTAAGCAGAAAAGCATGTCAGGATGCACATACACAGAACCTTGAGGCGGATCAGCTGCAACGGGTTCTACTCTTGTCAATCAAGAAATTGAAATCTGATACTTGAAATCTGAAATGGCATACTTGAATACTACCTACTAGCTTGGACCGAGTACATACTGCTTAAATGGCAAACTAGTATACGCTACTAGTATGCGAGCATGTAGTACGCACAACAACTCGAACGCGCTTGATCCGCCATGTTACCAACAACCTTTGACCCAAGCTGGTGACGTCACACCACTTGAGTTCCACACATTTGTAATTTAAAATGTTACCTCAGCTCAGCCTACACGGATAATCATAAACTCTCCCCATCTTGTTTACAGATAAAATGGGCTCTCAGTTCGCTCACAGTGAATTATGGGATATGTCAGGCACAGACAGTGTACTGGGGAAGCGTAGTAGCAAATCTCTTCTGACCGAATAGGACATCCGGAAGCATTTCGCATACTACCCGATACATACTTCGTATTCGGATGCACTATATGGTGTCGCATACTAGACTTGCCTACTAACTAGTATGGGAGTATGCCATTTTGGACGCAGCCCAGGCATGGCAGAAACCTGATTATCTGATATAATGGATAATTGCAGGTGTACAGGTGTTTTCTAATAAAGTGGTGGGTGAGGGTTTATAAACTGATTGAGGTCAATTTGACAATAATATTTCTATATAAACAAAGGGATAATCCGATAATTGGAGGTATAAAATGTTAACTTTTACAGTCAGGATTCCTAAACAGAATCAATAATACAAATGTAAAAAAAAAAGCTCTCATACTTTAAGGATTTGTTAAAGCATGACTAACATAATATCAAATTATTGCTACACATGACGGACAGTGTCGTAGAGATCTGTAATACGTCAAACCCGAATGATGCCGGAGTTCCTCTTCTCTTTTGGAAGATATTTATGCTGTGACGGACAGGCATAACAAAGGAAAACTCAGGTAGCAGGCACCAGTGTTAACTAATGGTTACAGTCTGATAGGACATGATTCTTGTTGTTATGGCAACACTGACGTTCCCCCGCATGCCGCCGCTCGCGTGTAAGGAAAATTTGGCTTCTTTTCCATGTAATGCGCATGCACTCGAAGGTTTTCAGCACATGCACACGAACCATTCATTCAGACCCTGCAATCAGAGCGAATTCATTCACATCGACAAAAATGCGCATGTAAACATAGCCGGCGAGGGAACCTGCTGACTTCGCCGCAACTGCAATTCATCATCCTGTAGTTAGAGAATCAATTAGCTATCATCAGCGTGTGAAATATCTACCCTCCATGGCTGCGAATTTCAGACCCTTGTTTCATCAACATTTGGTTTTCAGTGTCCAGCTGCCAGAAATTATCCTGGAAAGTCTACAACTTAAAAAAAAAGGGAAGAAAATCTCACATTAATGTCGCTCTAAGTGGTTCTGGCACCAGATTAGATTCTTCAGATTCCACATCGTCTGGCCGTGGTGTATCTCGCTTGTAGGGGGGAAAGCGAGTGAGGAAAAAAGAAGGTAGGACACTGTTTCAGTGTCCCTCTAACCTACTTTTTCTCCCGTTCTCTTAAAGATTTGCATCAATCTACAATGAGGCCTCTGTCTGAACAGCAGGATCATCAACGCTCACATTAATAAGAAGCCTCTTCGAGAAAATTGAAAAAAAAACAAAACAATAGATGCTCTTTCAGTTAGTCCTTTTCTGATCTGTCATAGATTTGTGTTGAAAGCTAATCGGACCTGAGTTTTGTTTTGTTTTTCTGTGTGTGTGTCATTGTGAATAATACTCAAGGGTCTATTCGCTTTACACCAAATTCAGCGCGTTAGGTATCTCTGAGATTATTAGCGTTTTGGCTACTGTACACTGTGTAAACCCACTTAAACACTTCAGTATAACTAGACCACTCCCAACCACTGTGTTTACTTAAACGTTGCTTCACACTAGCTCAGTTGCATTGCCTGCACACGACATGCGATCCTAAAGTCATTCCATATGTTGTTTGGCGTGCACTAAACATTTACGTCTTTCTAAGGCTGGAAGCTGGTTTTAATCAGGCAGATCTCAGGGCAGCCTCATATGCTGCGGGTTAAGCTAATGAAGTGTTTGGTGACGTTGTCCTTAGACATCGAGTTCGGACCAGTTTTGTAGTATAATAATATTATAAATGGTTTGGTTTGATTTGGTTAGAAGAAACGTATTCCTGATCAGTGTAGACACACTATTTCTGCCAGCGTGTAGTGAGAACAACTGTACGTTCGGTACAGTGCCTCTATTGCTATTAGCATAGCGCTCACAGAAATATGGCATAAAGAAAGAAAAACAGCACAGTTCCTACGACCTCATATTTACTCCCTAACTTTGTTACCCATCAACAACGGCCAGCTCTGCCCTACCATATGTCAACTAACATTTTTCCTCCAAGTCATCTAAAGCCAGCCAATCGTGTCTTTCACTATGATGCTCCCCAACCAGGGTAACACACTCAGAAGAATGCGCTATCCACCCTCTTCCTCATACATGAACTCACAGGCACTTGTGATTGGCTAGTCACTGTGCTGTACAAGGAAGAACATGTCTGGGTGCAGATCTACACAATTTGGGACTTACTTCATCTGTAGAGATCGCGAGTCGTGCAAAATGTGTTCAGACCACTTCAGTGGCGTGTTTAACCCCGATTCTTATTAACTGAAGTAATGGTGCACGGCATCCAAATAGTTATTGATGTGATAAAGTCGATCTAATGTTAACGGTCAGATCCAGCTAGCCTACTGCGTTTAATAAGGACATAAGCTAACGCTGATTGTTGCAAACAATCCTGCGATGCTGGTTACAATTAATTACATTAAATACAAAGAAGTACACTTTCTTGAACCATATTATTCTACCAGTAATGATTTTATATATTCCGATTACCAGTTCTGTGGAGAAACAGTGCTTTTAACCACAAATGTGCTAATCGTGCTTATGCTAATTGACCTTGTTACACGTTACTAAGAAAACAGTATGTAGTCGCTAGTTAGCAAAACACTTATTTATTAAACACGCTGAATGATTCCACATCCAAGGTCACACATCATTTCCGTCCCGACAGATGATATGAGTCTCAGGGTGGTTTGAGCCTCACAGTGGAAATCTACAGCCAGACACTACTGGGAAATTTTGTTCCACAGATGGTTGTGGCATTGTCAGGATTTGACCTTGCGATTTCCCAATAATAGGCCAGAACTTTCTTGCTGTTTCACCCAAAAAAGTCCGTCTATGGAAGTACTAAATCCCAATTGGTGATGTGTTTCTCAACTGAAACACTAATTATAAATTTAGCTAGAGGTAGCGTCAATGTCACATAACTAAATGGCTAAAACTTGCTGTGAGGACGCAGAGGTCCCGAACTCACATTTCGTCCTGGTAATGCAGTGCCAAAAACTACACTCTATAACTACAAAACCTGCAGTGATGACTGGCTCCGAGGTGACCTCAGAGCAACACTTCAGGTTCGCACATAGACTTAATCAGCTATTATATTTAGAGGAGAAGCGAGAGAGAGAAAGAGGACAAGCCCACACACTGTAAATAAACGAATAACAAGATAACGCTAAACCAAAATATTTAACTCAATAAAGTTAAACGGTTTAACTTTTAACCATTTAGTGTCTAAGGTAGTTTTGCCATACAAGTACTTATGCAGTATTATTTCACCTAGTTATTTATTTATTTATTTATGTATTTATTTAAGGACAGCCTCAGCTTTGAGACATTTCATACAGTAGCTTACATGTCCTGTAGCAGCACATATTCTGGTTGGTGTGGTACAGTGGTAACATCATTGGCTCCCATGTGAGAGACCTGGGTTTGATTCCCAGTCTGGGCAACCAGTCTGTGCTACACCAATAATGGTCCTTGGGCAAGACTCCTAATACTTAGTTGGCCTCCCTGTAATTCCGATAACCTTGTAAGTCGCTCTGGATAAGTGGATTATTATAGAAAAGAATACAACGTGATGTTTAAAGTGAAGATTGCCATCCTGGTTATGGCCCTGGAAAAAATACATTTAATCTCTTTTATTGATGCAATGATATTTTATATGATTATAACTGCTACATAACTATACGCCTGACAAGAGACATGGTTATAATCAGTGTGACTAATTACTGCCTGCTAACGTACCCCTAACATACATTGACCCAAATGACCCAAACCACAGCGCCCGGGGAGCAGTTAGGGGAGTTAGGTGTCTTGCCCTGGGTGGGGATCGAGTCCGCGACCTTCCAGTCTTGAGACTGGTTCTCTAACCACTAGGCCACAGCTGCCCCCATGAGGTACCTGTCAAGGGGTAGGATATACTGGGCAGCAAATTAAGAGTTGATGTGTTGAAAGCAGAAAAAATGGGCAAGTGTAAGGATCTGAGTTACTTTGACCAAAGCCAAATTGTCGGGACGACTGGATCAAGGCATCTTCGAAACAGCAGGCCTTGTGTGTTGTTCCTAGTATACAGTGGTTAGTACGTACCAAAACTGGTCCAAGGAAGGACAATCGGTGAACCGGCAACCAGGTCATGGGCACCCAAGGCTTACTGGAGTAAGAGCTGGACCGTCTGGTACCATCTGACAGAAGATGCACAGAAGGATCTGTTGTTGATGTCTTGGTGCTACAGATACTAGAGAACAATTTAAAAGGTCTTGTGGAGTTGTTTAGGCAGGTGGTTTTATTTTTATTTAAACTAATTAAATTTTTATAATAACAAAATAATGTTTTATATAAAATATAAACATTAAATAATAATATAATTGTATGGATTTTTTAATAGGACAAAAATTATATAGTTACTTATATAAAGTTCAGCATTTTAACTGTTATTGTCTCGATATTTTTGGTTTACACCAGAAAAAAGAACATTTTTTGTTTTCGTTTTGTTTCGCTCAAACCTTTTCTGCTAACAATCTGTGAAAAGCTTTTCCAAAGCAGGTTCTGACTGACTTGTTATAAGGACATCGGGGGAAAATTGTGATTTTTATGGGTTTAAAAAGGCAGAAAGGGGGTTCACATTCCTTCCTTGGGAAACACAAGAAGTGGGGGATCATGAAGGTGGGATATAGTGGAATTGTGTGTGTGTGTGTGTGTGTGCACTGACACACACACATACACACACACACACACTGACGGGCTCAGTGGCCTGAAGCCTGATACTGGCCCCCCATTCGCAGCTGCTCCTTCCCGCCCACCCGCTCACTCCCCCCTTTTCCTTTCCTCCCTCTGCGTCTTTCTTTCTGTCTGTCTGTCTCTCACTCTCTCCCTTTAGGATCAAGTGACTTAAGACCCAGAACATGGGCAGGGAATGGACTCGGACTTCAGGAGCAGAAGACATAAGTAGAGAGAGAAGAAGTAGAGGAGAGAGAGAGCGAGAGAGAGAGAGAGAAGAAGTAGAGGAGAGAGAGAGCGAGAGAGAGAGAGAGAGAGAGAGAGAGAGAGAGAGAGAGAGAGAATTAGAGAAAGGAGACAACATGGTAGGATGAATGGAGCGAGCTGGAGGAGGCTGATGTGGGAGTTTGATAAAGTGTGTGTATCCTGAAGTGTCTAGGTGTTTATTTTGTGTGTGTGCTCAGATGTCTGCCTGTGTGTGGGGGTGTGTTTGTGTGTGTGTGTGTTTTGTGTGTGTGTGTGTTTCCTATTGCCCAAGGCTGGTCCTGCCAATTCAGCAGTGATGAGTGAGGCTAAATTATTTAGCTATACTGTGCTGGACTGTCTCCAGTGAAATGCCTTGACTGGTCCCCTGTGTGGGTCTGTGTGTGTGTGTGTGTGTGTGTGTGTGTGTTGTATTTTAGTAAACACTTGAGCACATACAGACAGCACACCACATGGATTTTGCATGTAAAAGACTGAACATGGCTGAACATCAATTTAAGGACAATAATATTTAAATATTAAAGGAATATGCCAGCGTTTTTCTAACTAATTTTTATAAATCATATCTGGAAGGTTCAGACAATTAACATAGACCGTCAGTTTAATACGTTTTCCTGTATGAAAGGTTCTCAACATGTGCCCCAACACCTGCCCTCAGTCTTCTATTATAATAACCTTGCAAATGCGGAATTCAAGAGTTGAGATTCTGGTGTAATTTGTCCATAAAATACATATCAGTCAAATTGATATCATCCCTCTGAGTGGACAGCATTTATAATTCCCTAACCTAAATGGACAGAAGTTGATCAGTGACATGGTAGAAAGTGGACCACTCATTGACCTACTGTGCTTGCACACTTGCAAGAATTTGATTTCAGCATGAACACACTTGCCCGGAGCAGTGAGCAATCTTATCCACGGTGCCCAGGTCCGATGCCTTGCTCATAGGCATTTCAGTCATGCCTCGTCATTTCTGGGGATTCTTCCCCACAGACTCTTTATCCAAATCATGTTTAAATATTACAGTAATGGTCTAGCAGTGTGATCATAATATATGCCAGAGTGACTTTAATATATTTTATTTATCCAACTGATGTTTAAGGCATAACAATGGCAGCTTGGCGACTGAGGGGTTGAACTCACAATCTTTCTGAATAGAATTCCAACGTGTTAACCATTTTTCTCTGGTAAATAGGACAGGATCTAGGAAAAGTTCTCGACACCCTGCACCCATCTCTGCTGAGATTGTACACACGTTCTAAAACTATTCGTCCCACTCTTATTTCACTACATGGACACCGGCCGAGATTGTTGTCTGTGTTATTTATCCACGCAGGTTGAAGAATGCTGGATTATTCCGTTAATGCTGGACGGATGTGTAGCCGAGACACGATGCGGCCTCATCCTGGACTTTTCCCATTTCTTTAAAGAAACCCACCGCTATATTTAGGTTAAGCAACTTTCTTCCCTCGACAGCTTGACACACCGTGACGTCTCTGTTTTTGCCTTTTTGTACAATGTGTGTGTGCGTGTGTGTGTGTCTCTGTGTATGTGCGGGTTCACAGCTGCACGGCAAATGCCTCACAGCTGGAGGGATGGTGTGCGAGGCTATAATCCATGATCATGCCCGAGCACACATACGCACGCATGGATGCATGCTCACACACCCCCACGCTCTTAGTAACCATACATGCTGTGTGTGTGTGTGTGTGTGTGTGTCTCTGTGAGTCTGTGTGTGTGTGTGTGTGTATTCTCGCAGCGACATGCTTCAGTCACAAGCATCTGTAGCTGAATCTCATTTCCTTGATATTATTCGCACCGCCGCATACGCCGGGAGCACACAGCCTACAGCCGCATTAGGATGCAGCCCTGCCAAATTTGCATAAATTAACCCACATTTGAAATTGATCCAGAATATTAAAGCTTCACAAACAGATCCGGAGCTTTCTATCTGTAACGTTAACAGCTGCAATGTGTATATAATAATTATATAGCTATAACGTTTATAATTTTACATTGTAATCTTAGCAATAGATTTTCTTGATTCACTTGTTCTTACAATACAATCATTAATGTGTCCCTTATATTAGTCACGTTTTAAAGAATCATTCTACAACTAAGGGACTTATAGGAAAATGCTTTGACTCCTCATTATTGTGTACGTTGCTACTAAACGCTTGTCCCCCAAGTCAGATGTACTGATTCACAGGCACTTACACATAACATTTTATTAGTATTCCTTATACGTTTTAGTAAAACAGGCTGAACATTCGAGTGATGTCTATAAATATATAACAAAATTAAAAGAATGAAATGTTTTATATTAATTATATGAATAAATATAAATGGTACTATAATAAGT
>JAOVVF010000027.1:8378340-8392476 GCA_028565595.1 Duopalatinus emarginatus
CGTAGATTACAGTCAATGTCTAGTTACGTCTTATCAGCTGTAAACAGTCGTCCTCTCGCTTTCTCCTGAAGACACGAAAATCACAGAGCCTCTCGCTGAGAAACTGTAAAGTCCTCCATCTTTAGACGTCCTTTCCCTCTTTAAGAAGAAAAGAAGACTTAAAGCATTACCTCTGATAGCTACAGCATACTGACATGCGAGACGCCTTCCAAAAAATCGTTCTTTTTCATAATTAATGATTGCACATGCGCTATTTTTGGTACCTAAGACGCTTTTTAATATTTGTGCAGCCTTTGCTGTACAGTTCGTGGTTACTATAGAAACCATTACACACGAGAAGAGTTTAGTAATAGAAGTGTGTGATATGTATTAGAGTTAGAATGACTGTCAGAGCTGCTGTCGTAGAAAATTCATCAACAGCGTTACAAATCACGGGGCAGCCGTGGGCTAGTGGTTATGAAACCTCTGGTCCCCGGAGTTTGATCTCCGCCCAGGACAAGACATGACTGAGGTGCCCTTGAGCAAGGCACCTAACTCTCACAACTCCCACTGCTCCCCAGGTGCTGTGGTTTTGGGGCTGCCCCCCAATTCCAGGCGAGTGTGTTCACTGCCTCCTAGTGTTCACTGGTGTGTGTGTGTGTGTGTGTTTTACTTCACGGATGGGACAAATGCGGAGGTCACATTCCTCTGTGTGCAGGCACAGTTGGCAAATAGTTCACTTTTACTTGAACCATTATATTTACAGTAATGAACTATGGTAAATAAACGGTGGGATCATAGTTTGATCATTCTAGAAAATAAAGATCCCTGGGTGGTACGAGTCAATGGTGTATGATATGAATATTGTGATATTGTGAATAGCTCCAGAGATCTGGGGTTGTGGGTTTGATCCTTGCCCTGGTGTACGTCTTCCACCTTTCAGAAAACACACATGGTAGACGAAGAGTATGTGCTAAATTACCCTAGGTGTGTGTGTCTGAGTGATGGGGTGTGTGTGTTACTGTCTGATGGATTGGCGGCCTGTCCAAGGAGTATTCCTGCCTCGCGCCCAATGATTTCCGGTAGTAACCGCTACCCTGACGGACTAAGTGGTTAAGACAATGACTGACTGACTGCACGTCTTCATGTATTGCTGCATGATCTAGTATGCTTTGCCATATCACTAACCCTTTACAAAGAAATCCACCGAACACATTCACAGCATACTCACACAATTGCTTCTCATTCATTCTCAAGAACTCCTGTCTGTGATGTTTTACTATGCTCCTAAGTCCAACATACACCACCTACATACACACATAACTCAGCCTCTGGGAAATACACACAGACGCTCCCCCATTAAAGCCCGTCTGTGCACTGTATACATGTTTCAGTGTTCACGCATCACTCTCCGCCTCTGTACCTCTGAAACCCACTCACAGATTTCAACCAAACAAACACACCCGCATACACATGATTAAATACGGCCAGCAGGATTTCGGAAAAGGACCTTGTTTGTAATTGTGTGTTTCCCAGTGTACGTTTAAGGTTAAAATCTGTATCATCTAAACTTGTATACCGAAGACAGAACAATTGTTACCATTATTTTTGACCATCCAGGATGGAGTAAATGCCAAATTGTTATATAAACAGTTGTGGGAGTTTAGATGTGAGAAAACAGTGTGAAAATAACGATGACTGTAAGGCTTTATATTGTAGTGCTGTTATTACAATGTGAGAACTAGTGTAATTACAATGTACCAACACATGAATAAAAGTTTACGATGTATTAACTATGGAAATAGTGATAATTACATACAGTACTAACATACTGTATGGTACAGGGTTCGATTACACACCTGAATTTTACAACCTGTTCCCTTGTGATTCAGTAGGACTAAGAAATGTGATTAATTATTACACATACACTTACAGTCCATTTTATTAGGAACACCTGCCTTATCAACTCTTACTCCTAATGTTTCCTGGTAGGCTCTGGACAAACCCCGACCCCGACAGATGACTCGGAAAAGACAGTATGTATGTTTACATGCAGCCTGATAATCCGTTAATAATCTGACTAATGGCTTAATCGGAATAACATACGTCCATTTATACTCCTCAGTCGGAATAGAGTAGCCTGATTGGGGTCATTCCGATTACATCGTCTTACCAATTGAACGAGCTAGGCAATCATTAAATAATCCGTTAAACAGAAGAATAATAACCATGTAAGCACCTGTATCCCAGTACATTCCCAAACATATTTATGAACATTTGGTTTAACATACGTCATAGCAGCATCTTACAATCTTCAACATAGCAGGAACGAAAAACTGATTAGCAGAAGAGACAAAATTTTAAAACTCGCAAGAATGAGCTGTTCAGATAAGAATTTAAGCAACTGCAAATTACTCTTGTAACATTTTGCGTCTCCTCTGATAGAACTCACATGAAGATCATTATCATGGTAACATGTACAGTAAGTGTTACTCTACATATGCACGTTATATTGGATCGGATTACTTGTAGCGTGCATGTAAATGAAGATTTTAATCAGATTGCTGAGTAGAGTGTACATATAAACACCTCAGTCTGAATCTGTAATCCGCATGAATTAAAATGTATTGGAGAAAATCTTTGCATGTTAACATACCTAGTGACTGGCTACTGACTGACCTGCTTTACTATCCAACTGTTTTTTCAGCCAATTGTGTGACAAATAACTCAAATAATCACTCGTTGTACCCATGTTGAGCAGAAAAGCATATCTGAATGCAAAGAAAGAGGTGGAGACCACATAAGGTTCCACTTTAGTCAGACATAAACAGGAATCTGAGATTATCATGAATGTAGACTCACCCAAACTGGACAGCTGAAGACTGCTGACCGGAGTGGGACCTGATGTGGACCTGCTGTCGTAGTTCATCCCTCTCAGTGGTTGAGGTGTTGTGCATTCGGAGATGCTTTTCTGCTCAACACAGGTGTAAAGGGTGACTATTTGAGTTACTATAATCTGTTGGGTGTGAAATTCCTGGGGTTTTCTGAAACACTCAAGCCAGCACTTCTGGCACCAACATCCATGCCATATTCACAAAGTCACAAAGATCACACTTTTTTGTCATAACTGAATTCCTAGTTATTTAAAGCGAGTTGTCTCCTGTATCAAGTCATATCAGGAAAATGCCACCTGCCAATATTGTGTAGCTGGTGTGTGTGTGTGCATTGCATCTCAGTGGAGCAGTCACAGCTGCGCAGATGCTGGTGTGATGTGCTAGGCTGAGCATAAGCATTTACTGCCATGCTTGAAAGAGCGCGCACACACACACACACACACACACACACACACACACACACACACAGATAGAGAGAGACATGCAGACACTGCTGTGCCACTGGCCACTGGGACAAACTGAGATGTATGAGACTTATAAGTCACACATGAACAAACCCATACACACACAGGCAACAGACTGTGTATATATCTGTGTGTGCGTGTGTGTGTGTTGCGTGTGTGCTGATGTATGTCTTATCCACGCAGTTTTTTTTATAGTAATTAAGTTAATTGACAGCTTATGGTCAGTTAATACTAAAGAACATCCTGTAGTCTAATTATTTTCCCTGCTGGACATAACTAAAGATATTCAGGGTTTAGTTAAGGACACGTGAAGATTTACTACTGAAAGTTTCGAGAACATCAGTATTCAGATCTCAGATGTAACTATGGACCTAAGCGATATTCAGAAAACGTGGCATGTCTCGGTTTTTAAAAAGATGAATATGCCACTTTTAATAAAATTTTCCCTTAAATTCATTAAAAATGAATGGAAAGCAGGCATTAAGTGTGTGTGTGTGTGTGTGTGTGTGTGTGTGTGTGTGTGTGTGTGTGTGTGTGTGTGTATAGACCATGTTTACACTGAGAAATTTCTTTGTAGCAAACCTAAACATTTACCTCAGACTGTGAGCTAATGCTAAACGACAAAAATTAGCATTAACCTATTAGCATGTAGCTGTTAGTTTTCCACTTGTTGTTGTGGCTGTACATCGGTTATGTAATCGGTTATTACATTTACATTTGTGGCATTTAGCAGACGCTCTTATCCAGAGCGACTTACAAGTTTACTGGTATTACAGGAGGCCATGTAGTGTTAGAAGTCTTGCCCATGGACCCTTATTGGTGTAGCACAGACTGGCTGCCCAGACTGGGGAAACGAACCCAGGTCTCTCACATGGGAGCCAATGATGTTACCACTGTACCACACCAACCACACATTAATATGTTTATGTAATTCGATTTTGTTCGACTACTCTTTAACAAGCTGTGATTTCTTAATTTATATATATTTATATGTCTTTGGACTATATTTGGGCTGTGTGTTTCTTTCCTGTTATTATTTTATCTCTTTTCCTCAGGTATCATCTGCTCCCTACCAGGTCACCATTTTAAAGAAGAATATATTCTGAATGACTTATCTGGTTAAAGTAAAGGTTGAAAAAAATCTAATACAGAACAAAAAAAACCTATTCATGCTACTTATGCCTTCAGTATATTTAGATTGCATATTTCATTACATTTTCGCTGCCTTGAAGCTTTTCACTACTGCTTCATTACACTCCTTTTGGTTTAACCAACAAAGGATAGCTAAAAATTGGATCAAAGTAACTGAAAATATTCAGGCTTATTCTGAGGTAACCGCATCCACAAGCAAGGTTTGTTCTGGGGTGACTGAAAGGAAATCTTTACCCTCCCCCATCTGTCTATAACCAAATGGCTGACATTGTCTGTCATCGCTCTATTAAATTTCTTTTGGATTAATGAGGTTGTGACTTAAATGTCTATCATTGAGAATGAATCGCAAATGCTAATACTATGCTAATTACTAATAGTAAAAACTAAAACTAAAAACTAAATACTACAATATTCTCAATGCTATACTAAACAGTTATAAATACTAATACTAAATACAAAACTAGTACTTAATTCTAAATACAAATAGCAAAATAAAAACTACACGATCACATGATAACCACATTAAACCAGTTAAAGATGGAATTTAAAAGATCAAAGAATCATGTATTACTAGACTGGCCAGCTATGTTTCTAAGATGTTAATATGAGGGTGTTTTCTGCATGCTTTTGGTTTTTAAAGCTTGCCAGGGTAAGATTAGTTTTGGCATTGGTATCCCTGTAAAATTATCATTTACATAAATTTTGAGGGGGAATCTTGTTGTTTTTAAATAAAAAATTGCTGTAGCTAGCTGTAGGCCCTACTTCGTTTATCAAACTGGATTTGAACAGATTTATTTGTAAATCATTCATTTCAGCATATGCATAAGTACGAAATTTGGTACCCATAAAAATCCTTTAAATTGAAAAAATGTTTGTATCCTTTTCCTGCTCCTGGATGCATTAAATTTACACAATTTACAAGAACACTCATTTATATAAACCTCAAGTGTATTATAAACTTAGACTTTAATATCATATCAATCGCATGAATTTCTGTACTTTTATAGTATATGAAATAATTGTCAAATTTTAAAACCTTATTTGTATTACATTTACTTTAGCAGACACACTTATCCAGAATGACTTACTGAAGAGCATCTGTAAGCTCATCCTTGCTATTTCATTAGGGTCTTAAAATACCACAGAGAACATTTAGTGAAAAGCACTCGTTTATATTATTGACATTAATTAAAGAATATGAAAAAAAATAAAGAAAGAAAGCCAACACAAATCCATAAACTAGGACAAATTAAACAAATCGTTCAATTATTACAAATGAAATAGTGCTGTATAAACAGAGGATGCGTCTGTTTGTCTGCATATAACAGAACATTGTAAACAAATACCGCTGCCGATAGATTTAGCACACATTTATTAGTAGTAGTAGTAGAAGTAGTAGTAGTACTTCTAGTAGTGGTGGTGGTAGTGGTAGCAGTAGTAGTCATAGTAACAGTAGTAGTGGAAGTGGTAGTGGTAATAGTAGAAGTATTAACGGTGGTAGTAATGGTAGTAGATGTGGTAGCAGTAGTAGTGGTGGTAGTGGTAGTAGTAGAAGTGGTAATGGTGGTAGCAGTGACAGTAGTAATGGTAGTAGTTGTGTTAGCGGTCCAGTAATATTGGTAGTAACAGTAGTAGTGGAAGTGGTAGTAGTAGCAGAAGTACTATTGGTGGTAGAAGTGGTAGTAGTAATGGTAGTGGTAGTAGTAGTAGTAGTACTAATTGTAATGGTGGTGGTAGTGGTAGCAGTAGTAGTCATAGTAACAGTAGTAGTGGAAGTGGTAGTGATATTAGTAGAAGTAGTAACGGTAGTAGTAATGGTAGTAGATGTGGTAGCAGTAGTAGTGGTGGTAGTGGTAGTAGTAGAAGTGGTAATGGTGGTAGCAGTGACAGTAGTAATGGTAGTAGTTGTGGTAGCGGTAGTAGTGGTAGTAACAGTAGTAGTGGAACTGGTAGTGGTTGTAGTAGAAGTAGTATTAGTGGTAGAAGTGGTAGTAGTGATGGTAGCGGTAGTAGTAGTGGTGGTAGTAGTAGAAGTAGTATTGGTGGTAGTAGTAATGGTAGTAGTGGTGGTAGCAGTAGAAGTGGTATTGGTGGTCGTAGTATTGGTAGTAGTGGTGGTAGCAGTAACAATGGTAGTAACGGTAGTAGTGGAACTGGTAGTGGTAGTAGTAGAAGTAGTAATAGTGGTCGTAGTATTGGCAGTAGTGGTGGTAGCAGTAACAATGGTAGTAACGGTAGTAGTGGAACTGGTAGTGGTAGTAGTAGAAGTATTAATGGTGGTAGTAGCGGTAATAGTAATGGTAGCGGTAACATTGGTAGTAACAGTAGTCGTGGAACTGGTAGTGGTAGTAGTAGAAGTAGTAATGGTGGTAGTAGTATTGGTAGTAGTGGTGGTAGCGGTAGCAGTATTAGGGGTGGTAGTAGTGGTAGTAACAGTAGTAGTGGAACTGGTAGTGGTAGCAGTAGAAGTAGTAATGGTGGTAGTAGTATTAGTAGTAGTGGTGGTAGCGGTAGCAGTATTGGGGTGGTAGTAGTAGTAGTAACAGTAGTAGTGCTCCCAGCACATTTTGTGCACCCAGCTGCCTGTGCATTTAAACTTTTATGGACTTTTTGTGAGCGTAACTACATGCAAGTGAACTGTGTCAGGAACACATTTTGCACTTCATATGCACCTGAGAATAAAGAAAATCACAGCTTCTGAAATTCCAGAAGGTATTTTTTTTAGTTTGGCATGGCTAATACTAAACTTTGCTGTAAGTATTATAGTTTTTTTACTTATCGTTCACTAAAACTTTACTTTTAGTGTAGCTGAGGCAGGGTACATTATGTATATCCACGTTTTCAGGTAAAGTAGACATAGTAATGGTACATCATGTACCTACTATCATGCATGACCACTGTTTGACAAGTACATTTGACAAGGAACTATGTGACTGTAGTACTGAATAGTCCTTGATGTCGATACCGATTCAGTATCCAATTATGCCGTTTCGAACACAGCACACGCTCAGCTCATGTCACAGGTGTTGCTGGTTGAACGCAGCTGGTATAATGAAAGGACCCCACAGTGAATATTAGCTCTAAAGACAGGGTGGCCTTCACAAGTGCCTGACTATAATAGCTCAGCCACAGCACGCACACAACAGATAATGCTGCGTTGCTATGGGAGACCAGTTTCGAAGGTATGTCTGATTGAGGGAAGATGCTTCCGTGATTCTTTCTCAGTATCTGTTTTCAGTACAAATAATCTGTCTGTAAAGCAACATGACTCTTATAAACTACACAGTGTGATCTATACGTGCAATAGAATCTGATCCGAGATCAGCATGTTATGGGTGACTCATGGCTTGAATTACAGCGCAACATGAACGTACTGGATTTTCTTTATTGTTAAATATTCCATTTGGCCAAATTTTTACCCTAGAAATCCAGTGTTCACCCAAAATTGTGATTTTTTAAATACACAAATTCAGCCGTAAATCTAATGGATATGTTCTCAGTTTGTCATCAATGACAGTGACATGTACATTAAGGCTGCCAAAAACACAAAACAAACCTTCAGAAATTTTTTTCAAAAGCACTTTGGACATTGTTATAGAGGTGATTTAGTGTCGTTAATCAATTCCAGAAACCAGACATAGAAATCTTTCTTCATCCGAGAACAAAAAAAAACACACAAACCCACACCACAGGAATGTTCATTCTGTTTAGACAGGGTTAGGGTTATGAGTGAGAAATAATTCATCACCATTACAACATACGAGTGCGACTTTCAAGCAGAGCTGAACAATATAACACAATATTAATACCATGATACATTTTTAAAGAGTATTGTGATTACATTTACTGATTCATAATTCATATAAACATTAGGTGTGGGGTTTGATTCCCAACCTGGGTGTCACTAGACATATCGCTATACTGGGGCACAGATCCCTATTACTCAATTCACACCAAATCAGCATTATTAAAAGACTAACTTTAGTCCTGTCATTTTATCATTCCTCTGGAATCAAGTCTGGATTCTTGTTTTGTGCACCGATACACAGACTGCTATATGTATGCCATGGCACAGACAGTAATCTGTACAGACCTGGACCACAAGGTGAACACCTCAGCTTGTAAAAAAAAAAAAGTAAATCTAAATTAATCTGTCGCCAAATATAGGAGCTTTTTAAAACTGAAACCTGAGATTTTACTGGGACACAGCAGGTCAATACTGGGGTACGTGTCCCAGTGAAACAGATCCAGCGATGCCTATGTTTCCCGACTTTTCCTAGAACTCCAGTAAGAGGCCCTCAAAAATTTATAATGCAAGCTGGTCAACCAGCCTTGTGACCAGACAGTCCCCGATTCAGTCCCAACACCAACAAGACACCACTGAAATGTCTTTAAGCAAGGCACCAAACCCTCCCTAACTTCTCCCCGGGCTCTGTGGATAGGGGTTACCCACCATTCCGGGCAAGTGTCTTTACTGCCCCCTGGTGTGTGTGTGTTCACACACTAACAGTGTGTTAGTTTCGCTGCATGGACGGGTTAAATGCAGAGGTCAAGTTCCGCTGTGTGGACAGGCACGGTGGTCAGCGGGTAACTTCACTTATTTTCTTTTTAGTTATCGGTTCATTTCTACTCCCGTTCCTGATACGGTTGTTTATTTTTTTAATACTGGTAAACAAAACAAAATTTGAATTTACGCGCAATTAAAACATTGTGATAAATAGTGTTTAAACCCACGTTATCGACCGCGTAGGTCTAGCAAGAACGGACGCATATCGTTTTAGAGCGAGTCCGACGTATTTACTATGTTAATAATACCGAGTATTAGTGGCGAGAAAGCGAGGTGATGTTTGATTGTCACACTTGCTGTATGCCTAGTTCCTGGAAGGGTCTAGTGACAACCGAGAGGTGCTTTCACACCACAACACGCACATATACACAGGCGTGTACACACTAACACACCCTGTCTCTGATTCATGGGGGAGGAGTCATTAGTGTCTTTCCAGAAGCTTCTGTGGACCAATAAACAGCAGCAGTCAAGCAAGACGGATCTGAATTCATCACTGTCTCTCTCTTTCTCTCTCTCTCTCAATCTCCCTCCTTCCTTCCCTACCTTTCTTTCTTTCTTTCTCTCTCTCTGTCTGTCTCTCTGTCTCACTCTCCCCCACCCCCCACACTTGGTTTTCTCTCTGTCTGTAGTTGCGAGCAGCTCCCTGATGAGTCACCTACCCCTCTGTCATCTGAACACGACCACTGCTGCAGAGAGAGAGAGAGAGAGAGAGAGAGAGAGAGAGCAAGTGCGGGAATGACAGAGAGAGAGAGAGAGTGGGAAGAGAGAAAGAAAGAGAGAGCATCTATTTTCTCTGTCACCTCTACAGTGTCCTTACACAACATCCCCTCTCTCTCTCTCTCTCTCTCTCTCTCTGTCTCTCTTTATGTCTCTCTGTCTCTCTCTCTCTCTCAGTCTGTCTCTCCACACACACCCGCCACCCAAACTCTAAAAACATCACCATCAAATTTCAAGATGCGCATTTCCATTTTTTCCATTCACCTCTCTCTCTCTCTCTCTCTCTCTCTCTCTCCCCCTCTCTGTGTCTTTTTCTGTCTCTCTCTCCCTCTGAGTCTCTCTCTTGTGCACGCTCTTTCAGAATCAAATTTCTAAGATCCTGCATGTATCAAATTCGCTGTGTCGCTTTGTGCATAAAGGAATGGAAGGAGAGCACAGCAGAGTCATCTAAAATACCGGCGAAACGAAAAGCAAGCTCCTCCAGCAGAGCGGCTAAATTATGGAAATAGATAAATAAATAATCATAAAGCTCTCTGTATCATTTCCACACAACTGTGACTAATCAGCGGTGTACGTGTGGGTGTGTATGTGTGTGTGTATGTGTGTGTCGAGACGGTTCTTGGAACAGGAGTTGGTGAGAGGCACACACGGTGCAGTGTAACATATATACTGTGTATCCAAATTTTTCCGTTCTCTCTGGAGAAAAACTGAAAGACACGCTTCATATAATATAATGAAATCTTTTCAGAACGTTGAGCCGCCATTTGAAAATGAACACTGCATCCGGCTATATATAGTATGCCAAAATAGCACTCAGGAAAGGTTAGTGTCTAAAACCACAATGTCCATCAAAAATCGACCAAAAGATCCTTGATGCCAAATAGCATCCCATAATAATCCAATGTGTCCACATGTATAATGAGTATTCACAGTGTAATCTTTCGAACAACCTGCCATGTTCTGAATAAATCAGGCAGTATTAAGAAAAAGCAAACATTAGGTCACGATCATACTACAATAATTGATTGATCGTTTCAGCGAAACTAGTACAGACGAGCCTACGCAAAACACACAGCAACGCCACCAATGCACGTCATTGGTTGCGTCTACCATTGCGTATTTAAAGCAATAGAAATGAAGCCTTCATAATAGTACTGGACCCCTGGTACATCCCTGACATACCTCTTTATGTGTGCCTCCTTTCTGTCGAGTTACACCAGCTCAAGTTCTGCAGTCAATTTTGATTAAATTTTTCCTATTCCGACAGGAAAATACGCCACAACTTACGTCTAGAGACACCAAATTCTGGTTAGAGGAGCACTCTTCGAGCACTCTTCGAGTTCATTACCAAGATAATATCTCCACAAACTTGCGGTGTCCATGCCCTGTCGTATTTCTGCAGTCTTGACCTACCAAATATTAAATTGGTGTGCCAGTACCTCCAGTGTAATATATCCCAATATTGCGAGGGGCATCTGTTGGCTTGTGGTTAAGGAGCCAACCTTGTGACCAGAAGGTCCACGGTTCGATCACCAGTGCCAACAAGATACAACAGAATTACCCTTAAGCACCTACTCTAACCCTGAACTGCCCCCCCAGGTATCATGTATAGGGTGTCCCACCACTTCAAGCAAGTGTATTCACTGCCCCATAGTGTGTGTTTTTTACTGTGCGGATGGGTTAAATTCCTCTATGTGCAAGCTCTGTAGGTCAATGAGTGTTTCACTTTTACTCAAGTTCAAAGCTAGAGATTCAGACACCATGCTAGCAAAACTTCAGTGCCTTAATGAACTGTTTACAAAGAAACAGAGGTGCTTATATTGTCCTATTACCTGCTGCTAGTATCAGTTCAGATACACATGCATTGCTCTTGTGGTGTATTCAAGTCCAACTTCAGGCAATACACACATCATTGCACCTTGTATGCTGTAGTTTTAAAGTTGTAATAAGGTCATTTCCCACCTCGATGTGTGAAGTGAAGGGACAAAATATAGACACCTCCATGGAAGTGTGTCTTTCATTTCCTCTGTCAGTGCATGTGAAGCTCATAGAAAGCAACTTTAACCACACTGCTAAACTTATAGGCATGAGTGACTACTGATCCTGTTTTACTATAGTGAACTTCGAACACTCGTGCAACATTTTCAGACTGAAATTGTGGCAAAGCAGGTAGTGCACAGTCGCAAGCAGGCTAGCAACAAAGCAGCCTGCAGACAATGGAGTGTAGATTAGGAACCAGGTAACTGGCTAGCATTCATGCTATAATGCTAATGTTTCCAAACAGTGCTTAGTGTGGATCAAATAGTGTATCTGCGTATGGATGATATGGTGGTATGGTAAGATAAATATTGCTATTAACCAAAAAATAAAAATAAATTAGCAATGTGGAATTTTATACCGTTCACAGTGTGTGCATGTTGATCTGACATTACTGGGGAAGGAACTGGTAGTTGGAGAAATCTGCCCCAAGTTTACAATTTGGGGACGTTTTCTGTTTTTTGTTGAGGAATTTCACCTCAGATGCAGCTTTAGCAACAAAGAAATGAAGCAAAGTTATTCGGAATATCTCAACGTTATTGAGACGAAATTTGGTTACAGCTACAATTCCACTGTAATTCCACTCAGCATCTACAACAAACTTCCATAATTTCAGCCATATTGAGAAACATCAGAATTAAAAGATCAAAAACATTCTGCTATAAGAACAATGTAGTCGCTGCCATTGTGAATACCATCAAAACAGCCTGTTTCATGTGAAATCTTCTCGTAAACATTTTTGCATGCAATCCTACATTATTGCAGCATCGATGTCATGATTTCGACAAAGAAAAGCACTAAAGCGGTGCAGATGTCTTTTCAAGTTTCTCCCGACTAACTGCTTTCTCTACAAAACCTTTCAAATTCAAATCAAAACGCTCTGCATCATGTCTGCAAGAAACCCAGAGCATCCAGCTCATACTGTCCAGACTAGCATTCCCTGCTTTTTAAACGCACAATGACAGGAAGTGCAGCAGACATGGACCACGCTGGCCTGATGCCACCTAATGTCCTTTTCCTCTAACAGGCCAAAAATTTATAGCCACGCATCCCTATTCCTAACTTCTTTTTTTTTTTAACAAAACCGGTCCTGACCCCTGGCAGAAACACCTGTCTGGCTGTACCTGTCTGATCGAAGGATCCGAGTCCCCAAGAGCAATGGACGAATAAGAGATGGAAGCTGTATCTCCCACATACCCAATAGCTCTCATCAGCCTGAGAGATTCTTTCCCGAAGACACGGTGAAATTGGATTCCTGTCACCCGAGGCATGAAGCACTAGCGGCAGAGTGCGGCAGGTAAAAAAAATGGAGGAGCAGAATGATGGCCACACTGCGAGAGCCAGTGAAGCAATAGTGCAGTTCTTTAGTCAGACAGCATTCGTGCTAATATTACGAGGTGGATTTTTGACTAATTTAACCCTTTGAATGTTTCATCAATCTACATCTCATATTCTTATTCTTAACAAGTACAAACATATCTATTCTGTACAATAATAATAATCTGTATGATACTTGATGTGCAGAATATTTAACAGTTTTGCACAAATTGGGGTATAAATTATGGTTCCCCTGACCATGTACACTAAAATACTAGAAAAACTGTTACAGACTGGTTCACAGTTCATGTCCTGGATTCATTCTAACAGGTTTGGTTTCTTCTAGCAGTTCAGAGAACCACTGCACACAACCAGAGATGTTGAATTGTGGTTAGAGAAACACTTATTTGGGTTTTCCACCCAAGTCACCTGGCAGCATGGTGGTGCAATGGTCAGCGCTGTCGCTTCACAGCAAGACGATCTGGGTTCGGTTCCTGGACAGTGGACTTTGTGTGTTCTCCCCATGGACTTTGTGTGGACTTTGCATGTTCTCCCAGTGCTTTACTGGGTTTCCACCCACAGTCCAAAGACATGCACATCAGGTTGATCACACAATCTAAATTGCCCATAGGTGTGAGTGTATGTTGGCCATGTGATGGATTGGTGACCTGTCCACACCTCAGTAAAAATATATTAAAATCAGATAAGAAGAAGACGACCTAAGTCACCAGATGTCAACGCTATTAAACACATCTGGGATGCCATGCAATGTGCTGCACCTCAGAATACAACAGAATTGTGGACCATTCTGCAGGAAGTATGGTGTTCATTGCCTACAGAATTTTTCCGAAAAGTCATAGAGTCCATGACCTGCTGTGAAACTTACGAAATATTAGACTGCTGTGCCAAGTTTTCTGGTGCTGACAGTATAAAGTGGTTAGAAGCAGTTTCTTGAAAATGGTGAGGGCTTTCCTACAAATTAAGCTTACTGTCATTTCTTTGACTTCAA
>JAOVVF010000027.1:8453400-8464564 GCA_028565595.1 Duopalatinus emarginatus
AGCAGGGCTGGTAGGTGTACTACTCCTGTGTCTTTAAAAATGAGAAATAACATCAATGTACAATTTTATTTTTGGCATCTACATCTGATTAGTTGCTGTTTACAAATGACTTAAAGTGGGTTGTTTTGTACTTCTGCGTAACCAAATACCACAGCACTACCATTGGTTGATAGAAAATGACATAAGCTGGGGCTGATTTCTTTGTAGCCCAGACTGCACATTCATGCAGCCTATTACTGCAAGTGAAATCCCCTCTACATTTCATGACCTATTTAATCACTCTACATTACATTGCCCTACATAGCCCAAGTTGTCCTGTTCATAACACGTCAACAATGAGTGAGAAGATGCATAAGAAGTAGTTGCTGGTGTAACAAATGTGGATTATCTCATTCATCTTTCTATGTCATTAATTTGTACAAGGACAGATGACAGAACTGTACATTTTATGTTTAAAATATATTTATATTTTATGTCTTATGTTTACCACGTGTGGTTAAAAACACCACTTTAACCCACATACAAATTTTCTAATATATACATGATTTGGTAAGCCGTAGGTTTTTGTCAATAAACCTGGGCATGTTTTGGATGAAACTGGTTCTAGATTGGTATAGAGTAGCTATTATCTAGTGTCTTCTCTAACAAAAGCATTAAAAACATACAGGTAAAGGAAAAGCAGGCCCATAGCATCATGGATGCTGATTACAGAAAGCAAGACAAACACTTTCCTGTAGTATGTTGTGCGACCATTTTGATCTGTTTAATGCAAAATTTTTAAACACGCCATACAAAAAATCAGCACATCCGACATTTTAGTTTTTACAGAGTTAAGACTACAATTCTCTTTAATACCACAAACAACGAGCAGACCTAATAACGATACATACAAAAGAGTTAATATCAGAGCATCTGTATAGAACGTTGACATTCCAGCCTTTTGTTTTCAGTCAATATATTTATATTTAGTTTTTATATACAGCCATTTTATAATAGAATGCTGGACTTGCTGGTAGTTCTGGGATCTTTAAAGCTTCACTACAACCCGCTTTCTGACTTGTCGTCTCTGCACCATCTCCATAGAAACAGTGGCTTCATATAATGGCACTGGGTTTTCCAAAACTGGCCTATAAAAGATGTGAATCATTACACATATGTTTCTGTCTTCACGTATACACATTAATTTTATATGCATCATTTAACTGTTGGGGAAATGTTGAAAATATACTAAGCGACTTTTACAGTCCGTATTGAGGTTTGATAACCAGTATAGCTACATTCTCATGAAACTTACTGCAGAAGACACCCAGTGTTAGAACTTACAACACTGTCAAGAAGATGTACTGCCATGTAATGCATTTATCAGCACCTCTCAGGCTTATATTCACATTCTGTAGGGATTTTAATCTTACCTGAAAATCCCTGTTGATAACTTCTCCACCACGTCTTTCATTATATCTGAGAGAAAACACTGAAGGCGTATAACCCAGTTTCAGCAGGCTGTCACATGGATACAAAAGCAGTCTAACAGCCTAAGGACAGAACAGAAACTTCCTCCGGGCTCGAACACGATTCAGCCATATGCCCTGTGTGCGCTCTAAGCCACATTACCAAGACAATAACAGCAAAGTTCCCTTTCAAACTTGCGGATGGTGTTCTTATACTCAGGCTAAAAATAGGGAGTCTGTACACTGGACTCTATTGAGGATGGGAATCGTACCTGCAGGTTTGTTTTCAAAGAGCTAAACTTATACAAACTGGGTAATTCTGTAGGCCTCGTCTGGCATGTGAAGAATTTTTAAACTACTCAGTAACAGATTTGTGTTATGTAACGAACAAATGCATTGATACTGTGATATTTGTTTAACAACTATTAAGTGCATTTTCCACAGAAGTGGCAAGTTTGTTGGGGTCTTGGTGCATCCTGGTCCAAGCATGCCGATTTTTGTGGTTGTAGGTTGTAACTGACCTGAAAAAACCCCATTTAGGTGGATGGGAACATTTTTCAGGAGCACTGTACACAAGCACATTAACATGCAAGAGGTTTTAGTGGTTTTAAAATTTTGAAAGCTGAAGGAGAAGATACAAATTAAGAATTAGGTGGAATAAGTAAAGTTAGAGAACAATTAGTGCATTGATTTTGCAACACAAACTATGGAAGGAGTCTCAAGTGTCGGGTTAGTAATAATAAGTTACAATTTTTTTTAATTATTTAAAAAATATTTGACAGTACGCTCCATGGCTTATTTGTTCCATATTTGAAATTATATTTTTTGTACAATTTCAAGCTGTTTTTACTGTAATATTATCTTTACTTTATTTCCATTTCTTTATTAATACTCACTAAATATGAAAATTTCCAAAAGATCTAGGAAACATTTTTGCAAATAAATGGCTAAGAATATATATATAGAATTAGTAACTTTATTTCTATATTAAAGTAAGCTAAATTTCTATGTGGAAAAGATGATAGGGTTCGATAAGAGACTGAGTAAACCATTTTAGAGTTAAAAAAAGCGATAAGAAGGCGACAATCAGATCAGTGCTTTTATAGTGGTGATTTGAGCGTCTTGCCCAGTACAAATTGAATGATGGTTCAATAGCACAATGGCCCGAGTGGTTTCATAAGGATACGGAGATATCGGCCGTGTCTGGCTCTGGACGCTTCCCACACTTCTTCATTTAGAAAGGAGATGGAGGCAGCCTTTAAAAAGAGCGTACGACTGTCTGGAGGATCCAGCTGAAGAGAACGAACATTGATGGAGATGTTACCGACAATCAGAGATGTATATACGTTTCTTTTGGGTCTTCTGTCAGAATAACGTCAGAGTAGTGTGGTTAACTATTTACCTGCAAGGTGTCTTCTGTTGTGACCCAGTGACCCCCAACTGCAAGAAGAGAGATGATGTCGTGCTTATGTGGGAGATGTTTCTTGATCTCGGGTTCCTCTTCGTAAAGTCTTACTGGTTGGAGAGGAAAACATACAAATCTCTGACGTCAGCCTGTTAAATGCTAAACAGCACAGAAATCTTTGATGGATTGAGTCCATTTCAAACCAACCCAGATAGTAAATGAGTCATGGCCCAGATCTGGCCCACATTTAATACTTTATCCTGCCCACAAACTGCTGTGCAATGAAGGTGATGACTTCATGCTGGTTCACACATGTGGTCTAAAGTCTGCATGCCATAACAAACTTTAAAAGTCCGCCAAAGTCAGGCCAGTTTTTGCACACAGTACACTTTCCATTGCTGTAACTGGTTCATAAGTGCCTTTACTTGGCCATATTTGGCCCAGAATCATCTGGAATCTGGGATGTTATCAGGAAATTGTGCACTAGGCTTTATCTGAAAGTGTGATTAGACAATATACATATATATTTTGAAAAAAATGTACTACATTCTAGCCAGAATGTATGACTTCTGAATCTTACCTCCTGCATCAATGACAATGTCCACCCCAAGTCCTCCAGTCTCTTCCAGACATGAGTCCACAAGGTCCACATTTGAGTCCCAGACTCCAATCACCCTGGCTTTATTCACACAAATCAGCTATTTTAATGAGTCAGTATGAGTCAGTAACAGTATTAACATTGTTGCTCCCCTGCTCACAAGATTAACAATCTCCAGATATCAGGCACTCAGATGATTAAACACTCACCGACGAGCGATTCCAGCACACCTTGTGCAAGTGCCAGGAATCACAGTGTGAAAGCGAAGAAAGATCGAATAAGATAGGAGAAAAAGTAAAGTGCTGAAGAAACAGCAATAAAGTAAGGATAGCCAACGAAGGAATATTTTTGAAAGAATCAAACGTAACAGAATTACATTGCACCTTCCTACCTACACTCGGTCGAAGCTGTTCTAGAAACTTCTGGTCATCAGGGGATATGGCAGCAGCGAGGACTTTCACCCCATGGTAATGGGCTAGCTGGATAGCCAGCACCCCAAAAGGCTAAATAAATAAAACATATACAAAGGGTAAGTAAATGGGTTGATATAATAAAACCTTTCCTCCAATAACGATAACCTGATCACAATTTGTACTGTAATATTTGAAGTTCTGTATAAATTGAAGTGCCACAAACACTGGTACACCAGTCTAATACTTGATAGGTCCCTCACAAGCTTGTGGAAATATTTTGTATACAACGAATAACACACTTTCTACAGAACGGTCCACAATCTGTTGTATTCTGAGATGCAGGATTTCTGTTTTCCATAGTGCATTGCATGGCATTCCAGATGTGCTCGGTAACACTGAGATCTGGCAACTTGGGTTGGAATGTTCAAACCCCAAACTTGGATGAGCGTTCCTCTAAGCATAATTTGGCGTCTCTAGACGTGGACATTGTCCTGTTAGTAGGGGCCAAACCCGTCAGAATGCATGAATGCAAGACATAAATGGGTGCAACTCATTAAAATGGAGCCACACACAGCATTTATACCTGTCAGAGATATTTGTAAATACCAGGGGCCCCATGGAATAGCAGCTAAACAAACCCCATACCATTATGAAGCCAACACCAATCAGTACCACTTTTACAGTCTGTACCAGTTTTTTCTGGTACTTCAGTATACAGCTCTAATCAATTTACAAACCATTGCAACCAAGTTTAAATTAGTCCAAATATACACCAGTGAAATAAGTAGAATATTTCAAGAATTGTACTGAAACTGACTAAAAACACATTGTACATGCCTGCTGGAAAAATCACTATGAGCTCCAAGCATCCAACCACCCACCCACCCACAACCTCACCACACACACACATTTACAGTGCAGGTGCACACTGTAGGGCCCCTTGACTCTTTTTTTCCGCTTCTTTATTTATTTTTCTTCTTTCTTACTCTCTTTCCCATTTTCTCTTTTTTTCTCACACTCTTTCTTTCTTTAAATTTGTCCTTTCTTTTCTTCTTTTCTCTTCCTTTCAGTCCTTCCGTCGTCATTTATAATGCATATGCAAGCACGGTGTTTTCCCTTCAGGAAATCTAGTTAATAAACAATAAGTATCAACTTACGCTCGCCCCATCCAGTACAAGCAGTGTGTGTCCGACAGCCATGCGGGCCAGAGTGTGTAGTGCCGTGTAGGCCTTCAGACCATCTTTAATTGCCCCAGCAGCTTCAAACCAGCTAACCTTCTCAGGTTTCTGAACTGTCCAAACACACACCCATACACTAATGTGAGTCGTCCATACTAGTAGCATGGTGCAGCTAAATACATCTCACATTAATGCCATTAGTGTTGGTCTGTCACTGAAACTACCTAAATTATATTCATCCACCAGGACGACGTCACAAAGGCCAGACATCTCAGCATCCAGGGGAAGAATTCCTGAAAAACAGATTTTTAACAATGTCATGCTTATTCCAGTGTTTTTAGTTACTAGTTAGTGTTTTAGCCCAATCACGCACTACCTACCTACAACTTCATCATCAGGATGGAAGAAGGTCACTTTGGCCCCAACTGCACAGTTAAGAAAACGGTTAAAACGGATAAAAACCGTAAAACTCGAAAGATAAGACATGTTTATAAATGATTCAACAGAATGTGAAGGCGAGATTAGCGATGTAACCTTGGAGCACGACTCCTGCTATCTCTCGACCGACTGGGACGTGTTCCATCTGCAGCTTTAAATTCTCACACAGCTGAAAAACAGGCAGATTTGTTTGTGGTGCCCTGATCTGGTACTGAAATCTGGGGGAAAGAGTCATGCGTTAGCAAACTGACCGAGTGAACACTCACCTTAATGTCCACAGGACTGAGTGAACAGCCTTTGACTTGAACTTTGACCTGATGATCGCCAAGAGTTGCAGCTATGGTCTGTTAATAAAGACACAAGACAATGACTATATTATGATTTCATGTTTCTACAGTAAATTAATATATTGTAATAACACAAGAACAGCACCTAGTCGCTCTTGTATCAGTTAAACCTACCATAAACACTGATTAACCACAAAACCACTGACATGAAGAACATTGATTATAGCCAAATTTTGATGGCTAACTTAAAGCATCTCCTAAATAGCAGGTCTTGTGAGGTGTTCCTAATGTGCTATGGTTAATACCTACCAAAGGTGATCCAAAGAAGGACAACCAGTGAACCAGTGACAGGGTCATGAGCACCTAAGGCTCACTGATGTGTGTAAGAGGGTGGGTGTGTTAGACTAGCTTGTCTGGTCCGATTCTACAGATAAGTCTTGTAGATAAGTCTGTAGTCTGGTATGAGTTCACATAAGGATCTGTCTTGGTGCCACAGAACACCTCCTGAGGTCTTGAGGTGTCCACGCCTCGTCAGATCAGAGCTGTTGTGGCAGGTGGATTTGATGCTACCTGTAAAAAGGGTTGTTCTGATATGAAACTACTTGCTCTACAGTGGAAACGCTGATACTGTCAATACTCACTGTTTCCTGTATAAGAAACTTCAGCTGCTTGTTTTCACCCGGTTTGCAGTACAGCCCCTTCATCCTGGATTTCTAGCAAAAAGGTTTGAAAGGTTCAGCATGTACAACAGTTCATCCAGTGAATCCTGAACACTTAATCCAGGTGGTCAATTAGTGGCTGTGGCCTAGTGGTTAGGAAACCGGTCGTCGTTTGGGGCTGCCCCCCCCACTCCGGGCAAGCATGTTCACTAGTGTGTGTGTGTGTGTGTGTGTTTCACTGCACAGATGAGTTAAATGCAGAGGTCACATTCCTCTGTATGCAGGCTCAGTAGGCAAATAGTTCACTTTCACTTTACTAAGCTCCGCCCCCAGGATCTGCAATGATTATAAAAATGACTGACAGCAGTCTCATCTGTCTCATCACTTTCACTTTCACTTGAATACTGTTCTGAGCTGTCATACAAGACAAGATGCTCTCTCTCTCTCTCTCTCTCTCTCTATATATATATATATATATATATATATATATACACACACACATATTGTATGTAGTGCACTTGAGGCTACTAAAGCATCCATTTGGGACACAGCCTCTCACGTTAAACAGCCAAAATGTCTAGCTAACATGGCGAATTACACACATGAGTATGTCAGACCAGTGTAGGAGACGGCCTAGATATTAACTAAAGCAACACAAACACATAGAAAACGAATATAAACACAAAGTAAACACATAGCTACCTTTTTCGCCTGGTATCTAACTCCACTTCCTTAGTGACGGTGACCTCGTGACAGCGCGGTTCTCGCTCAATCTCGCGATACTTGAGGAATTCCAACGTTGCGTAGTGAAGCCATCCGGCGGCTGTATTAGGGGCTGAGAGCGGGGACTGGGACACAAAAACCCATCAATTAACAGCATTTCTTTTAATTACTTCACGTTTTTTTGCCTCGTTCACATCACCGACATCTGATATAAGATGCAGAACAAGCGATGAGGTAGGGGAAATCTTCACTTTCGCACCGTTTATCCTTTATTTTATTATATTTTTTCCTCCTCACAAGCGCCTTAGCTACGGTCGTTGAGGCGCTCGCGCTGCGTTACTAAGCTAAAGCCTATGTATGTACACTGCTCCGTCTGCATGCATACTTGGACACTATGCAGTACGCACTACGGAAGCTACAGCCCCTGAGCGGCGCTGCGTACTCCTTAGTGCGCTAGGAGTAGGAGATTTGTTCTCATCATGGCTACAACGCTTTTAACCAGGGATTTCAAACCAAATACATTACACAACAGGGTTGGTTAATGCCTTTGTCATGTTATATGAAGATTAAATCAACATACTGTCATCCTTTCTTTTTTATTTAAGCATATTAAGTAAAGCAAAGATGCTAATGCTAGCTAGGAGCTGCATGCTATTTCCCTCCCTGCACCCTTATCAGGTTTAGACCCTCATTATTATCATCAGCTAATGTTGTTGTTATTATTATTATTAACATGTAGGGTGATATTTCAGGGTGTTTAAAGGCTGTATAGAAGCTCTGGGTTAGCTTAGCTTTGCATGACCTTAGTCTGTATGTACCTAGCGGCTAATACTGTACACCAGTGAGAAGCACTTCTTACTACATTAATCTAATCTACGCCCATATGCTGGACCCAGTCAAGTATAGCATAGTTTAGCATAGCATAGCGTGCTGTGAATAATACCAGGCTGGTGACACTACCAGTAAAGCAATCATCTGATTAGGAGGGTCTGGATGACCTGTCCTGACTATGTGTGTGTGGTTTTGTGGATAGTTTAGTCCTGGTCTAAATTGTCTAAAATGATGGACAACGATGAACCTTTCACTTGGCACTAAGTAACCTGGGAAGCTGTGTCAAATTTAGTTAAAAATACCTAAACAAACAAAGGGTTAACAACAAGTCTGTGAAGCTGCTGAGAAATCCAGATTAGAAAACTCAATTCAATTCATTTTTAATTGTAAAAGTGAACTATTTGCACACAGAAGAACGTGTTTTTACCCGCATTTAACCCATCCGTGCAGTGAAACACACACACACACCAGTGAACACACTTGCCCGGAGCGGGGGGCAGCCCCAAACCACCGGACCCACGGAGCAGTTGGGGGAGTTAAATGCCTTGCTCAAGGGCACCTCAGTCGCGTCTCACCCTGTGTGGGGATCGAACCGGGTACCTTCAGGTCACGAGACTGGTTCCTTAACCATGACTGTCCCCAATATTTTTATAGCAATTTTTTAACAGTAGACATTCTCCCAAAATGGAATATATTATATATTATCCCAGCTGAGTAAGGAAAGACTCCCTGAGATGACAAGAACAAGAGGAAGAAACCTTAAGAGGAACCAGACTCAAAAGGGAACCCATCCTCATTTGGGTGACACAAATAGTGCAATTATAAATAACAAGTGCAAGTAACCAGAGAATTAATTATGGTTATAAGTCTGTTGTCTGAATTTGTCAACAGTTTACTGATAGACAATGATTAAATGATGGAGAGTAAATCTGTTCATCCATAGTTATCTAGTGATGACTAGTTATCTAGATGATTCATGGTTTCTACCTCTATCTATGATGGTGTTCTGTAGACTGTCTGTGTGGCTTCATCCTCAGCAGTGATGCTCAGCAGATGAGACTTTCAGGCAGGTTTGGGGAGCACTGGTATCTCCTGGTGTCTCAGCCGTATCAGATGTAGCTCATCCAAATGGGACGTGAAGAGAGAGAAGGGAATACAGAGAGTTAGGGATACTCTTTAATGCAGTGGTTACATAAAATGTATGTTGTGCAGAGAGCGAACATATATGTTGTGCAGAGAGAGTTTACTCTATGCTAAAACAACATAACTACAAGGGAGAAAACTGACTTCCGGTCAAGAATGCTGGGCTCTGTTTGAATGAGCCTCCATGCAGAGTGAAGTGAAGTGAAAGTAAACTATTTGCCTACTGTGCCTGCATACAGAGGAATCTGACCTCCACACTAGTAAGCACATCAGCTCCAACCCAAGGCGCTCGGGGAGCAGTTGGGGGGTTAGGCGCCTTGCTCAGGGGCACTTGTGTCTTGTCTGTTGTAGGGATCGAACCCAGTTCCCTAACCACCAGGCCAGGGCTGCCATACAATATGGATGAGAATAAGGTCAAGGAAATTATTGTCCAAACCAACTAACTATTAGACACCTGTATTGTTGGGAAAAACCTAAATGCATGTAGACCACCTTTTAAAGTCTGGTTTACATTCTGCCTCATGCAAAGTTTGGCCATCTGGGTGCATGCTAATAAATGCAAAACACTAATGTGTGTGATTTATGGCAGTTGGCAGTGAAACACACACGCACCGTGGGGTAGGGAGTACACGTGCCTAGAGTAGTGGGCAGCCTCTGTTGACGGCCCTTGACGGCCCAGGGAGCAGGCCCAGGGAGCAGTCAAGGGTTAGGTGTCTTGCTCAAGAGTACTTCACTCGAGTCACTCGAGGACCTTCTTTTCCCAATGTGGGTTACTTAACCACAAGCCTATGGCTGCCCCAGTTGTTCTTTCTTCAAAAAAATGTTTTTTTTCTTCCTTGATTTTGACCCTAAATCAGATTCCCACCCATCAGACATCTATCATAATCCCCATCCACAATGCCGTCGGGTGTGTTTTGATGGTCCTGGTTTTATGATAAAAGTTCCCTGTTTGGAGCGGTAGCGGAGGTAGCAATTTCACATGTTTACATCAGTAGCAGATTAAACTAAGCTAGAGAGGTTTGTGTATTTTTGCGTCCTGAGAAAACAGAAATCAGTGTAGTACACAATATAATGAGAAGTCCTTGTTTTCACAACACAAAATCGTGGTCCAGAGGAAGGAATCTTTAGGGAGTTGAAATAGTAAAGGAATGAGAGTCAGTCGAGTAAGGGATTAGCTTACCGTGCATCACTGTGACAGACCTTCGTCTGATCACAGAGGTGTTTCCTTTAACATGATTCATGCTGCAGTAACTTGCGTACAACATATCCGTCCTATCTGAAATAGAACCTCTTTAATGAAAAACACTTGATTTATTTCCCACTGTAAAGGACATCATGACTTATTAGTTAGGTGTTCGCTCATTTATCTTCAGTACTGATTTATCCTCAGGGTCATAATGCAGCAGAAGCCTCTCCCCTGGATAAGAACACTTGTTCATACTGAGCGACCAGAGCACCCAAGTAACCCAAATTCAGGGCCAAACACATCATATTGCTGATCTGTCAATTCATTTTTTATACAGCACCAAAATCAGACCTTATAAGTATTAGTCGGTAGTCAACACTTATGAATGGGCTGTCGGGCAGCAGCGGGTATTAAGTCACATCGTGTCATCTATTCATGTACATAGTATGTGTCATGTGATTCACCATCACACGTGTTCACCAGATTAAACATGTCAGCAGATTAGATTGAGAGGCAAATCTGATCCTGTAGAAATCCAGCTAGTGTTATTCCTAATCACGATGCTCTATATCCTGTTCCTATTTATTATATCTGTGTATAGCCTGCTAGGACCTTCATAAATAAATAAAGTAGTTAACAGACCTGTCATTGTTATTACATTACCACATCTCTGTAATTAGGTGATCTCCATCAGTCATTCGCTTCCTTTGTATTTTCCAGATAAGTACACATGGACATCATAATCAGTTAAATCCATAAATCTCAGTACTGTTTGGACCTGTGATTGCCTTGTTTCACCGTAATATTTAGTGCTGTTGTGCAAATATCTTACTAAATTTAGTACACAACTACAGA
>JAOVVF010000027.1:8464664-8491847 GCA_028565595.1 Duopalatinus emarginatus
CAGCCAGTCTGTGCTACACCAATAAGGGTCCATGGGCAAGACTCCTAACACTACGTTGGCCTACCTGTAATACCAATTTCCCTGTAAGTCGCTGTAAGTGGATAAGAGCGTCTGCCAAATGCCAAAAATATAAATATATATATATATATATATATATATTGGTGTATACGACATATTTTCGTACAGTGTGTTTTTGTATTGCAATAAAATGTTTATATTTATTTATGTCTTTACATTTGACCGGAAAATATTAACATATGCTGTACACTGAAGTGCCAGTATAACTAGTACACCAGTTTAAAACTACCAGACTAATACCCCCGAAGCTCCTGGGCAGTGAACATCATACTTCCTTCACAATGCTGTCTAGCATTTCTCTGTTCCACAGCGTGCATCCCAGACTTGTTCAATAACATTGAGATCTGGTGACTTAGGTGGGAATGGCAAAACCCCAGACTCTACTAGGAACACCCCACAAGACCTGGTGTTTTGGGATGCTCTGACCCAGTGGTCTAGACATCACGATTTGGTTCATGTCAGTCACTTATGCTTTTGCTTGCCCATTTATCCTGCTTCTGTCACATCAAATGTGACAGAAGTGACTAAATAAACGAAAAAGAAAAAACAAAAGTAAACCGTGTAGTTAAGTTAAATAATTCAAATTAGTAACTTCAGTGTTATTTAAAATTGTGTACAAATGTTATTAACCTGTAGTGTGGCATTGTATTTTAGAAGATATATGTCAAATAATTTGTTTTAATACCCTGTTATTTCTGTTCAACAATTTATTCAATGGGTCATGTATTAAGATCAAAAAACATGCTGCTATTTAACAAACAGTTAAACAAGATTTACATAACGGTTATGGAAGGAGTCTCCAGTGTCAGCTCTTTGTAGCAGTCTGCTGCAGGAAGTTGTCTGCTGCAGGAACACCTTCAGGCTTCACCATGTTCTGGTTTCCCAATAACTTGACAACCTGTGTTTTGTTCTTATATGTAATAAAGAGAGGTTGGGCAGGGTTTATTAGCAGTTGACACGAACAGCTGTGGCTTGAGGTTAGAGAACCAGCCTCAGGACCGAAAAGTTGCCAATCTAGTATTGTTCATAACTGAAGGGCCCTTTGACTGGTCCCCAGGTACCGTGGATAGGGGTTGCCCACTGCTCCGGACAAGTGTACTCACTGCATGTGTTTATGTGCTTGTGTGTGTGTTTTACTGCACTAACGGGTTAAAAGTAGGTGTCAGATTCCTTTAGTGGGCAAGCACAGTAGATTAATCACTTTTACCTTTACTTATAGCCACAGTAATGCAAGTGATGAAAGGAACTATTTTGTCTCAAACAAGAATTTCCACAACTTCAAATATGACAGTAAATAGAAAAATGGTCCAATGAGTAATTCATCAATGAATAAAGAAAAGGAAACAGTTGACAAGTTGCTGTGGAATAAGATGAGTAAAAAAAACATTTGGGGAACACATTACATTATTGTTGATGATTTTCCTATAACTGGATGTCCTGAAATTATTATTTACGTAATGTCCTGATTCATGGCAATAGACCGAAATGTATTTGAATTAGTGTTTAGAGAAAAGTGCTTCAGCTCAGACTATGACCAAGTGTGAAACTGTGACACCGTAACCAGTTTATTGGATTAAATGTCCTTTTTCATGCCTGTGAGGCTTTTAGAGGCCTGCTTAATGTCTTTGCTTAAAGGCACATGTCTTTATCTCCCGCAGTCTTGTCTTCTCATCTGCTTCCCACCCCCTGCTCATCCCAAGCAATATTCACTAGCACTGTTGTCTGGAGGAACAGATAAAGCGGCTCTGTTTAGGTGAGGCGGAGGAGAGGGCTGATCTGGGGTCTTTCAGGGTCTTTGTCTTTGTTCCTTAGTGCTCTGGATGAACCTCACCCTCCCTCTGAAGCATTTCTGCCTTTGAGCCAGCAGACAAATATCTCTGGCCTTTGCACACCAGTTTGGAAAAAAAACACATCTGGTGCTCTGTGTTTAATAAGCTCAGAGTTTCAGCACGCAGCCCCCTGGAACTTATGTATTCATCTTCACACGTCCAAGTGTGTGTGCATTCGCCAATGACCATAACCTTGCTATAACCTTGTGCACAGGCAGACTCAGGGCCTCATAAGGACACTATCATATTAGATCTAGTTAATGTTTCTATTGCTGCTGTAGCAGAGCAGCAATTCTGCTTATGAAAGACAATTAGGCCATTCAAGAAGTGATACTGGAAGCGATACTGATCATGGATCCGAGCGTAAGTGTCGATTCTGCTTTCGCATAGTGACTCCGCTCTTGCGAAAGTGTATAAACTTGGAGTGACTCTTGCGGTGTAAGGTCAAAACTATGTGCACAGCCAGCCATGACACCCGGATGTTAGTCGTCTCCAAACCAATGACAAGCTGAGGGCAGCCACTGCTCGAGGCCTTGTGACCAGAGGATTGCTGGTTTGATCTACCATACCTACAAGACATGACTGAAGTACCCTTAAGCAAGCCACCTAAACACCCCCCCACTCTTGCTCCCCAGCTGCGGTGAATAGGGTTGCCAACTACTCCAGCCATTTTCTATTAACATTTTCTTTCACTAGAACTAAATGCCCTGGACATGTTTCACTGCTGCTGTGCACAAAGCATGCCACATAAAGACATGGTGTAGTGGACAGATCTTTCTTGTCCAACATCAGTGCCTGACCTCGCTAATAGCCAGATCCTTAGAGCTGCACTCCACAATCTAGTGGAGAGTTGGAATTGGTCAGGTGTCACGTAGTGGTGATATGAGGTCAGAGTTGTTGAGTTACATGATAAAGAGTACCATGTAGGGGCCGAGGATTCAAGCCTGTACTGTTCACATGCTCTTATCCACTTGTTGAGAGTGTGGTGAAATATGACTCATTGGGCTGTGGGTTTAGGCGAAATATTTTGGTCGAGATGTGGATGAGAGGCAGAGCTGTGGGTTTGTCGAGGACCGATTACACATACACACATCTGCCGAATTCACGGCACCTGTTTTTGCCCCACGTAATCAAGTAGTCATGCCATTGTCCAAATTAGCATCGCTGCCGTCGTGTATTTTCAGTAGCTGTGAGTGTATGTTTCTGTTCAGGAGAAATATCTGCTTCTTGGTAATCCTTCTACGTATCGGGTATTGACGTGTGTAAATTCCTATTAGTCAGTTTCTTGCTCTGTTCTAAGAATACTGATCACACCCATACATCGGTCTTCTCGACTGGTACAGCTGTGACTCAAACTTAGGGAAGGTTGAACGGTTCAACCCTCATACCTATAATACATGAATACATGAAGTGCCCTTAAGCAATACAGCCAATCTTCCAACTTCTTCCTGGGTGCCATGGATGGATGTGGAGTCGCAATTATCCGTTTGAAATGTTGATGCATCTTGTCTGGGGATGTCCAAGATGTGAACTTAATAATAATAAAATGATAAGAATGGCGGAAATTGTAGAAGTCATTAAAGGAGAATGGTCGGAACGTTTTTGTGTTGACATGATGGACGTAGTAACTTACATAATCACTCTTTAAAACCGTAGCAAGGAGAAAAGCATGTCGGAGTGAAAAACATACCATACCTTAAGGGTGGAAGTAATACAAGAGCAGACCCACATCAGGTTCAGCTAAGAACAGGGATTTGAGACTACAGTGGGCGGAGCATCACCAAACCTAGACAGCTAAAGACCGGAAAAAAGATTGGGAAATCAATAG
The DNA here is from genome assembly GCA_028565595.1 of Duopalatinus emarginatus. Taxonomy (NCBI): domain Eukaryota; kingdom Metazoa; phylum Chordata; class Actinopteri; order Siluriformes; family Pimelodidae; genus Duopalatinus; species Duopalatinus emarginatus. The sequence goes on from JAOVVF010000027.1 coordinate 8,468,400, forward strand.
TTCGAGGCGTGTACCACTGACTAATAAGGACCCGGGAGACAAGTAGCTGTCGTCTGAGTGTTAACATCAGAATTTGCACAGAAGTGATAGGCTAGTTATAGCCTTATACTGTCTGACCCCTGTGCTGCACCGTTATTAAGCTAAAAATAGTACTCATTAAGTAGCAAGTGAGGATGCAGGGAGTGGAGCGCAAGCAAGCAGCATACACGTACCGTGGAGCAGCATCAGCTTCTGTGTATTAGCACCCAAATAACGTTTCATTACGGCCCCTTATATTTAGGCTATGTTAAAGTTAGACGATTTGTGAACAGTGTCACAGGAAAGGTGCTCATCATACGCCTGGATTTAAATGGGCCTATACTGCCAAATTTAAATTGAAGTTGTGATGCCGGTAATTGTCTCTGAGTCTACAAGAATGCCGAGCCTGTTTGGTCTAACTACAACCACATGACTGTGTACTTGATCTCTCTTCAGCTGTGTGTCTTGAGAAACTCCCTTCCTGTCTCTTAGCTTTACAGAATTATCCTACTTACACACTCCAGTTTGTCACTGTTACTGTTAGTCAAAGTGTCCCACAAGGATATGTCCTTGGCTCACTGCTGTTCATTATTTATAAGCTTTATATACCATTGGGTCATATGACAATTACTATCTCAGCTTTTACATCTGTAATAATGCTGGCTATATATTGTTTTATTTTTATTTATTTGGCCTTTCCCCTGGTTTTTCTCCTCGATTTAGTCATAGACAAATCTCTCCCATCAGCCACCTCTCCCATTTTTCATATGAGAGCTACCAAACTAGGGAGGCTGAGGGCTGTGAGGCTTCCCTCTAAAACACTTGAAGCCATCCAGCACATGCTTTCAAACTACTCATTGTGTAACGTTCTCAAAAATCTGAGCTATGTTGCAGTCTTTTGCCGGATCCCAGGCCATTACAGCCTCCTGGGCAAAAGAAAAACACAGACCAGGGAGCAAAGGGATGGTGGCTGCTGACTGCAAGACCCAACCAACCGAGGCTAAGCCAGTGTTGACTTCCTATATTATGAACAGATGGCAAGCCAAGTGGGACAGATTAACTAGCATGAGGCCAACCCTGGTGTAGATAGTAGACAGACAATCTACTTTGAAAAAAGATGGGTCCAGGTCACGTGCTCATGCTGCATTGGACAAAGTGGAAAGTACTTCATACTGCAAAGCTGCCAAATTTCTCTTACATTCAGTCATTTATTAACAGAATGCACAACTCTGGCTACATATATCACTATAAACGACATCTTCGCTCAAACCAAAGCTGAGACACTGACCAAGTTCCTATCGAACCTATCAAGCACTTATCGAACCCCTGTTTGACCATTTTCAACGAAATCGCTTCTGCCTGGAAAGTGGCCTTTTACCTGTCCTGACATTTACCCCCCCTAACATCCAGGCATGTTGTAACACACTTGAAGGAAAAAGTGCTCCCGCCCCCTTGTGTATTCATGAGCATTTCCATGACTGGCTAGTGTTACTGTGACTGATGGGGAGAGAGTATACCACCCCTCACTCCCTGAGGACACGCCCAATATTGCTATCTTGAACTCCCGGTCACGGATGTGGCATCATCGGGATGTGTACTCTGTATCACTAGATGATGGGGTAACTACTTTTCTGTTGTGCAATGGTACCCATATTTGTGCCATCTACTCATTTATCATGTATTCAAAGGAGTGAAATAATACACCCTTTTCTCCGGTCCTTTTATCAGACCAGAAAAATATTTTTAGGTTACAGGGTGTTATTTCCTTTTCACACAGATGTACATTTCTGTCAGGAGCTATCACTAGTAGTGAAAGGCTATTTATGTGGCTTGACACTTTTTACTTAATTAGTTCACTCTCCACCTTCATTGGTGTCTGTGTGTCTGTGTTTGTGGCTGAAACCTGTCTGTAGTGAACCTCGAAAAGGAAAAAGATCACCATACAGCACGCATGAGGCTCTAAAATTAATTACGGATCACATCCGACTGTGGCTTAAGACTGCGTAATTATCTACTGCTGGTTAGATCATTGTAGTACATTATATCTATGCTTATATGTCAGAGGTTTACCAAATACAAAAAAAGACCCACTCTGGATATCCTACCTCAATGTATAAAAAGGAAAAAAAAACAGTCCCTGCATGTAAACCAGAGCACAATAGCCTCTAATGATGATAAAAATTAGAACAGCGCTGTGTGACGCTATCAGCAGCATCTGTGTAAACATGGAGGATTTGCTGTCCTAGCAAACTGACTCTCTTTTTAACGTCCCCCTCAGCACACCTGCCAACCAAGCTCTGTGTTTTGTTGCTTAAAAACACGCCTGAAAAGAGGAGCCGGTTGACATATGAGTCTGGTAATGATTAACACTTGGTTTATGAGTTGACATTCTGTAAGCTCCACCCCTTCACCTGGCACATGTTCGTATACTGCCTTACGCTTCGCTCCGAGGTGGAAAATGAGAACTCAGAGTTGCGTGATGTTTTGACATCAATGTATTCAATCTAGATGTCACAGTGGGGGTGGGGGGGGGCAAAGGCACCTCCATGTTTGTCTTTACTTAGCAGTGATTAGTGAATTATAGCAGGGGTGCGAATCTCTCATTGTCTGGTGATTCGATTTGGGATCGCGGTTCAATTTCGATTCAGGAACGACTTTTCTATTCAAATGGTCTATAAATTTTAAGTAAATTATGTGATTGTCAAGATTAAAGGATGAAACGTCAATGTAAACGAATATAACATTTAATTAAAACAATACTTTTAGGCTCCGTACTGTATCAAATCTTTCTGCATTAACTATTTTATATGTATCAGTGAACAAATAATTCCAAATATATTAATACAAAAGTAAACATAGACTTCTTTTTACCGTAGTGCATTAACCTTTAACTGAAAATAAAATACAGACTTTAAAGTCATAGTGCGCTAGTCCGCTAGCAAGGGAGCTGACGTGCCTAGACGGCTGCCTTCTGCGGTGGCCGAGTGAAAACGTAATGCGATGTACAGAACGCTCAGGAGTAGGAGCGGCTAAAACTTAGTTTTAAAATTGATTTTTGGGCATTTTGTATCGAGCTCAGAATCTCCAGGACTATGTATCGCAATTCTTTAAATCTATTTTTTTTTTTCAGCACCCCTAATTTTGAATCTATTACGAATCACCAAGGCTAGTAATTGCGACCCTTTAAACAATCAGGTTTTTTTTTTCAGCATCCCTAATTAATAGTTACCTCCTCAAAACACCTCAGTCAAAACAATTGAATGTGTGTGTTAATTGATCTTAAGGATTTTTATATACGGGCTGAGTCAAAAGTCACAGGACACATGACCACCTTCTCATTAAAAAACTTGCTCTTGATCCCGAATGGTGGTTTTCAAGATTGTGACCATGTTTTGTACATAGCCTTAAAGATAGGCCTTCTCACCCATTACTTGCTGGAGTATTCAGATTTCATTTCGCCTTTTATTTCTGAACTAAAACATGGCTTGACTTTTGACCTACCTTGCGTATATATACACACTGATCAGCCATAACACAGACCTGTCAAGGCAAGACCTCAGGTGTTCTATGGAGTCCATGCCTGGACTGTCAGAGCCGTTTCCGTGGCCGTTTACCTAGGTGGATTTAATGAGCCGAGTTGTGTATGTAGCATCCCCTATAGGGATATAGACTAATAGGCTGAACAGTGCCCCAATGAATACGTGTACGTTTTTGTTACCTCTCACACACTTTCACACAGCCATACAATGTGCACAAATGACTGTATGAAACCCGTGTGTGTCTGTGTGTGTGTATGCCCCTGGTTTGCGTTCCTTATTAAAATAGTTCCTGCTGAAATCCCTTCACCCAATGGCAGCATTGCAGAGGTATGACATAATCACCTCATGGTCCTTCACCGCTCCGCAGCAGGGCGTGTCGTCCTGAAGAGCCTTCTGCGAGACAGATACGAGACTGCTGTAACCGCTGATCTGAGACCAGTGACCGTCCTGAGCTTTTGTTTAGAGTGCAGAGGGTAAGAGTGTTCTCCCCAGCAAAGCTTCATCAGAATGAGAAGAAAGTGCAACAGGGGGAGAAAGTAGGTCAGACGCTCGAAGACAAGACACACACACACACTCACACACACACACACACACACACACACACACACATTGAGCTATTAGTAAGGCCGTGACAAGATCCAGCTAAGCTATGAGTGTGACAGCGTCGCTCACACTGCAGTGTTTGAGCTGTGTGCGTGCGTGTGTGTGTGTGAGAGAGAGAGAGAGAGAGAGAGACATGGGGTCGTGTGTAATCAGTAGAACAAAATGCTTTCTGTGCAGTATCAAGCACTCTGTCCAAAGAGAGAGAAATAAACAGCTCTCCATAATAACACAGTGATTTCCTGGAAGTAAAATTATCACACGCATGCATTTATATATTTTCTATGTATATATAAAATGATATCATAGTTCTTCCTACTAAAGTGTATGTGAACCAGTCAGCCATAACATTAACACCACCTGTCTAAACGTCTCTGACGTATCGAGGCCCGGACTCCACAAGACCTCTGACTATATTTTGTGGTATCTGGCACAAAGGCGTCAGAAACGGATTTCTTCTTTGACGCTTCTGTGGGATCGCTCTAGACAGTCTAGGCTTCACCCCAGCACACATCAGTGAGTCTTGGGCATTTATTAGCTCTGTTCTTCCTTTGACCACTTTTTGTAGTAAATAACCACTGCGTACTGGAAACATCCTACAAAACGTGCTGTTTTGAACACCCAGCATTCATGTGTAAACGTCACATTACCGCCCTTGTCAAAATCACTTTCCCCTTCATCCTATTTCTAACACATCTTGACTGTTTACTTAATATAACCCCCTGACATAAGCCACTGTAATGATATAATAATTGTTATTCACATCATGTGTCAGTGGTTTTGTGGTTTTAACATTACAGCTGCTGTGTGTACACAGTATTACATGTGTCCAAGGTTGTGCATTGTGCATTTTATAACGAAATAGGTAGAAAGAAAATGAACTAAATGTAGGCAGCAACACAAACAGATGTTACTACACCGATAAACGTTATGTCGGACTAAATAATATATTTTTGAAGTTTTACCGAAGTCAGCTTCTGTCGTTTTACTTGATGAACTTTACGATGGGATCTGTTTAATTAAAGTCCTGTATTTATTTTAGTTGCACAAACGAAAGTTCACACGACAGAACACAACCCAAAAATGGATTCATTAACTCGTTGATGCGTAAAAGGCTAGCTGTTCAATCCACGCGAATTAAATTGCACTGTATAAAATGAGGGTGATTTAGTGATGTGCCGCAGTAGCTGAGCTGCTTTACTGGAAGATTTAACACGCCCCACCCTGACGAGGCTCTCTTTTATTTTTAGTTCTCACTTTCAAGTTTTTAGTTTCCTGTGAGCTTTTTGCCTTTTTATAGACTTTGGTGTGCATTACCGAAACCTCTGGTACACTATACGAGTCGGAGCAGATGATATAAAGACCATCTGACGCGATCTGTTTGAGTTTTGTTGATTTTTATGGCATAAAAAAATAAAAATGTCCGTCACGACTAGGGATCATACACTACGGGAATTTAACCCGTTGATGCTAACTGCCCCGTGTTACCTAGGAGACGCAGATAAACCATGGAGCTGCAACATCTTGTTGGTGTCATCGTTTGCACCACCGTTTGCGCTGACCCAAAATGAAAAAGCGTTTAGATGCTTAGGGAAGTGTGTAGCACGGCACATATCGGAGTCTTCACTACATACCAGGCAGATGTTGGCTTCTTATACGAATTCCCGTTCCATTTTAAACAGCGCATCACCAGTGTACACACACTAATGCTGCTGCCACAACTCAGTAAACTTGTCCTGCGTTGTAAGATCCATTGCAGAAGTGAGCACTGCTGTTTTTCTTTATCTACTTCCTGTGTTTACTTTTCATGCTCAGTTTTTATTAGCTGTTGACAGGACCTGTTCAGATCAAGTTGCTGACCAGTGTACACTACTAGATTATGCATCACAATCAGAAAGGAAAAAAAATTCAAACATGAAATTCTTTGATTGGTCTGATGAGTCTGGACACCTTAAACACCACTTGATTTTCTTTTCAACTGTCAACTCAGTTTGTGGACTAGAGCCAACCAAGGCAGACACAGCCAGACTGAGAATCAGAGGAAAAAACACAGTGAAATCTTGACTTAAATGTAAATCAGACATGGCATGGACATTGGTGATGGTGCTTGACATTTATTAAATACAAAAAAATGCACTGAAGTGCTAGAATGTCTAGTTTATTTATTGTATTTTGTCTTGGGTATTCATTGTAAATCGTCTTGCAGTCATTGAACATGCTTCAGCACATGTGCACTTTATGTTGTATTGTGTAGTTTATTGTTCTATGTAGCACCTTGGTCCTGGAGGAACGTTGTTTCGTTTCTCTGTGTACTGTACACCACTGTATATGGTTGAAATGACAATAAAAACTACTTGACTTTGACTTGACTTGACTTGACTAGAAAAACTAGTCTAATACTTAAGAGGTCCCCTAGAGGGCATGGACTCCACAAGCTTGTGTAAATATTCTATAGGCAATGAACACCAAACATTATCGGTTCTGCAGAACGGTGCACAATTCTGTTGCATTCCGAGGTGTGGGATTTCTGTGCTCCACAGATCCTGCATGTTTTATGGCATGCCAGATGTGTTCAGTAACACCGGCGTTTGTGGTGGCACATAGTTAGAAGAGGCCAAACTCATACGATGAAGGAGACGCACATTGCATTCACCATACCATTATGGAGCCACCACCAGCTTATATATTTTGCATAGGTCAGTCTGTATCAGTTTTTCTTGCACTTCAGTGTATTTATGTTACTGAAATGTAACATACATAAATCATTTGTTTGATTTAGCTGCACATTTTACATGTAGTTGTCTATGATTTTCCTATAACTGTTTATTCCGTTTAGTTTTTTTTTTTGGTTTCATTTCTCTGTTGTAAAAGTTTCAGTCATGTGAATTAACTCTGCTACGTTTCTGCCCATCAATCACAAAGTGCACTTGTTTGTAACATTAATAACGTTAATGTATCCTGAGAGACATGAGCTAAGACACTTTATGCAACATTTAACAGTTCTTAAGGGATTACCAAAGGGAAATCTGATATTTAAGGACACAACAGTCGGATTTATTTGACTTAAGCTGACGTGGTGTTTAAGGGTTTTTCTCGTATAGCACGTTCGACTTTAAGGAAGAGAAAATTGCACTGACTTTTTTTTTTTTTTATATACAGCCAGTCACACGGTCGCTATGGTTTTGCCTGCTTTTATAGACCTGTAATGGCCCCAGGATGACTCAGAGCGAGCGTTGCGACGGGTGTGACTCTCTGTATGGAGAAACCCTGGGCGATTGTGCAAAGCCCACACATTTTGCGTTGTTTTAAAACGCTGCCGGTTCCTCAGCGTAATCAAGTGTAGCTGCTGGAGAAAGTACAGCGTCAGCAGTTTTGGCCTCATGATCGTCGCGTGCTGTGAGAAACGCTGCACCGGCAGTTCTCAGATCTGGAGGAATACGGACAGGATTAGCGTGTGCATTCTTTCAGACCAGGTTTTAACGGGCGCTGCCGGGAAACAGAGACATGGAGAGAGAAAGGAATAGAGAACGAGCAAAGGAGTAGGGGTTTCAAGGAAAGTGAGAGTGGGAGAGCATCTGGCGCTGATTGGAATATTTTGGTCTGTGTGCCTCAGGGTGTCAGAGAGAGAGAGAGAGAGAGAGAGAGAGAAAGAGAGAGAGGGAATGTGAGGACGAGTAATACTGGATGGATGTACATGCACTGTGGCAGCGTTTACACAGCTGGAGAGATAACTGCTAACAGACTGCGGCTCTCCGTCCTCCTGGATTCTCTCCTGTTATTCTCTTTCAGTCTACCTTTCATGTACGGTTAACGTCTCCCTGTCCTTTGTCTCTCTTGTCGTGTTTTCTTAGCATGCGTCTTCACTCGTTATTAAAACAGGAAGCAACGACATGCCGGTTGTGAAAGGATTCACCAGCACTCAACCGAAACAGCCTCACAACTGTCTCCACACTCAAGTACCAAGCACTGGAAAGAACCGCCGTTATGCAAGAAGTGTTGTAGAGCTCCCACGTGTAAATAAATATCTTTGGTGGAGTTGACATGTCATGCAGTTTTTCACCTACGCCGGTTGATTTCAACACAGTCAGCTGGTGATTCACTCAGGCTGAGATATCTGCGCTTGGTTCTCGCCACCGACAGCCAACTGCCTCATCATCTCTGAATCGGCGCAATTTCCAGACATGCTTTTTCTTTCCCCCTCTTCTCTGTGTTTTCAGCAGATGTGAGTTGGGCGTGTGTGATATCGATTTTTTTTTTTCCTTGCACTTGATTTTTCCATTTTAATTCAGAACCAACAGCATAAAAAAGTCGGGGAAAATGAGCATTTTGATCGTGTCAGGAGAGTAGGGGTTGAGTCGGAGTGGGTAATATGCAGTCTGGAAACTGCTTTCTGGCACTGGAAGCCAAAAAAAATCTTAGCATCTTAAAAGGGACCCGAACACTACGTTTCCTTTTTTAAACCAATGGTTTAATGTCCACATGGCCGACTTTTTCTTCGCTTAAAGTATTTAAATGTGCTCGAGTGCTGGCTGACCGAGCCGTCTTTCTCATCTCACCACATATTCTAGGAGAGGCTTTGACGTTCATTTATCAGCCATAACACTGACACCACCTGCCAAAACAGCTGGACGTCAACTTCTAATATGTTGTCTAATGTATCCCGTGCTTTAACAGGTGCCGTTTACCAAGATAATCAATAATATTCACTTCACCTGTCAGTGGTTTTGTGTTTTGTTTTTTTATGTTATGGCTCATCAGTCTGTTTTTTAAGTCAACCACATGAGGCACTCCTTAATAATGATCTGAGTGTAATGATGTTATAAAAAGATGATCAGCAACAACTAATTGAAACTGCTAATGCAGCAGTTTTTATCTTTTTTTTTTTTTTTTTAGTACAGTTATTAACACACAGCCATTAGCGGAGATGAAGAAGCAAGTTTCTCCTGTAGCTCTGCCTCTCCCTGACCACAAGCTTCATTACTGTCAAAGTGTGGAAACATTGCCCATGATTAATATGTTTTGGTAATGGAGTTCAGTTTTCCTCACTACTTCGGGTGAGGTTTAAAGTCTCCATGGCTTTTGAGTCTGCATATTAATTTCCTCTTAAAACAGGAAGGCAGAGACCGCATTTAGTTTGACTGAGCTTGACTGATTTACATAACGAGTGGTAGTGCTCGAGAGACCCCACACCCACCATCTAATAGAAACAAAATGGATGAGTGTGAAAAGGTGTAGCCTGGGTTGACACAAGTGAATAACACAACATATTTGCTAATGCCAATGTGCTGCTACTGTAGAACAAGGCCTGCTCTTGGGGGGCGGGACATACATGTTTTAGAGAGCATTTAATTGGACAAATTTAAGACTATAACTGTCAGCAAAAAATGTAATTACATTTAAAAATTAGAAATTTAGGGGGATATTTGAGAAATGGACTAATGGGTGTTTTTGGGACCAGTACAGATCGCCTTTCAGAATGATGGGCTGATAGCCAATCAAGGGCGGGGCTGGATGTCACTTTCAACTATCGCAATCAACACATACACATGATCCGAACTGGTTTATTACTGTTTGTAATGAACTCAAGTGGCTTCAGCAACAGCTGGAAAGCATTACAGACTGAAGATGTTTTCTGTCTGCACATCCGAATGCAATACAGGATTTCTTCAGCCTGTTGTAGTCCCCAAGTCCCCAAGAAGTTCTCCTCTAGTGTTGTAGATAGAAACTGAATGGAACGCTAGACGCTTTAGCTCATAAAATATGGCTTGTAAGTCTAATGCCATTGATCTTCTCTCAGGATCAGTTAAGTTGAATAATACCAGACGATACCTATAAAAGTATAGCCCATTGATGCTCCCATCTTTTTTAAAAATCTTTTTTGAAATTTTAATTTCAGAGACGCTACAATTGCGCTCCAATGAATATCCGTCTCAGCTTCCATTCACGCGTAAGCTCCACTGATGCATTCCCAGGACTTTATTTGAGCCTGCTGTAAGGGTGCTGGATGAATTCGAACAATTAAAACTCACTGGCAAAGCTGTCTCACATACAGACACACCGACCCTGAGACAGCAGGAAGCATTGAGTAAAAGGTTTAAGCTCTACTGCAAACACCAATTATAGACAGAGACTGGATTTGTGTCTTTGTCTTCATTTTGCAGGTGGTAATTTCCTCTAAAGTCAGCTCGTCTCCAAGACCAAGTCAAGGCTAAAAACTCAGCTTAAAAACCCAGTCTCTGCGGTGGATGGCAATCACGAGAGTAACAGTTCTGGTTATGTGTGTTGCAGGAGCGTTACAGGGTGCAGCTAACTGACTGAATCATGGCTCAGTTTCCCACGCCCTTTGGAGGTGAGTGCATTACACACCTAGAACAGGGTGGGTGTACGTTTGCAAAAGTGTGTACAATGCCATACAGTTGTAAGGTCATCTAAAGTATGTGTATCTGTCTTCCTGTCTGTCTGTATGTGTTCGTGTCAGGGGGGCTGGACACGTGGGTTATCTCTGTGGACGAGAGAGCCAAACATGATCAACAGTTCCATAGCCTGGCCCCCACACCTGCTGGCTTCATCACAGGTCTGTACTTACCCACACACACACACGCACGCACACACACAAAATGTATGTGTGTGTCATAGTTCTCACTTTTTTCCTTCTTTAGAAACACTCTTGTGAGTTGTGTAGTGTGCTATGGATCACTATCTTGCAGGAATATTCCTCTTCTGCCAAGCTTCTGGAGACTGGGGGTCATCTTGTCAGCCGGCATTATTTTGGTCTACCCACAGGCATTCATTCTGCCATTTATAAATGTTTTCTCCCCACCAACACTTCTTGCACCCATGAAGCTCCATATCATCACATTACACTCCAACCTCTAAGCTTTAGTAAAGGGACTATGCATTTACTGTGGTAGTCATGTCAAACATGTTGGACCCCTTCCGAGCACAAAACAAGATTAAACTTTGCTGAAGAACATCAAAAGAAGCCTAATACATTTGGAGCATGTGAGAGCAAGATAAATTTGTTGGGCTCTTATAGAGTATATTAAACAGTACATGAAAAGTCCCCGGGTGATGCACTGCATCAGCAGCCATTTTTAAGTATGTGAACACAGCACACCGTGTTAAACGAACCCATAAGTTTGAAACTGAAGAAGAAATGAGGTTTACAACCAGAAAAATGCAAAATATTAATATTATATACAACCCAACGTAGCTTTGTGTAAAATGACAAATACGTTTTGTCTGATTTTAAATTTAGTGAAGTAACTTATTGACCACTGTACTTGTACACAGAGGAATTGACCTCCGCACATCTGTGCAACTCACCCTACCGGGAAGTGAACACACATGCGCAAAGAGGTTCAGTTAGGTGTCTTACCCAAAGGCACTTCAGTTTTGTCTTGAACTTGGGACTGTCTCCGAACCTGGGACCTTCCAGTCACAAGACTGGTTCCTAAACCACAAACCTATGGCGCCATGTGGTGTTGGTGAGATAGCCGACATAGTACATGTGAGATTGCGTGCATACTGCATACTTATGTACCAAAAGAGCTTACTGCTTTACCAGTCGAGCAATATCGTGTGGGTTCCAGTCTAGTACATTCTGTTTAAGTATGCCATTTCGGATGCAGCCCCACACACACTTTTTTTTTTCCACCTAGAGCAGTGTGGTCTTCCCTCAGGACCCTTATTAGTCCAATAGGCTCTGTGTAAACGCAGTTTAATTTTCTAACCCTAGTCGTTTACAGAATGAGTAGTGCAGTAATCAATTTTGCTCTCAGGCACTGTAATCAGGAAACCAATGAAACGGATACAAACACTAAAAAGCTATTATAACCGATATAAAAGATTATAATCTTACTTCCTGAACCAAAACTAACTTCTATATCTCTGCTTATTCATGCACTTATCCTGTCGAAGCAGATGCATTGCAGGTCAAACACCTCAGTAAAGCCCCAGACTCTGGAAAAGGACTGGTGACATTAATCCAGTCTTCATTTAATCACTAGACCTACTGTAGCCTCAGTCTCCTGTTACTGACTGAAAGACACAGAACCTGTCGTTGTCTTCAGCTGGTGTAGATCATCCACCCCAGGTTACAGCAAGGCATTTCCTGGTCACAGTCACACCGTGATCAGAATCTGTGGCACTGTGATCACTGTGATTGTCCCGTTTTAACATTTTGAAGATGCAGATGTAAGAATTAATGCAGTGCACTACTGCTGTATAATCAGCTGACCAGATAACTACATAAATGAGCAGGTCATAAAGGTGGAGTGTCACTTAAATGATCTAGGATCAAACTGCAAACGCTTTGTAAAATAAAAGTGCACCATTGTACACTGAAGTGCCAAACTGGTACAGCTTGGTGGTGGCTCCATAATGGTATGGGGTTTGTTTAGCTGGCAATCCATGAGACACCTGGTACATCTCCAAACCTCTCTGACAGGTGAACATCATGTGTGTCTCCGTTCTAATGACTGACACATGTTCATGTCCTGCATTTATTGTGATAGGTTTGGCCTCTTCTAACAGGACAATGCACCATCAGACACGTCTAGAGACAGCAAATTCTGGTTAGAGGTACTATTCTGTCTAGCAAAGAGCAGGTCACATGGAGCAGATCTGTTTTTCCATCATTATATATACTAGCATTTTGTACCAGACTGTAACTCTGCATACTTTTTAAAGTGGTGTTGTAGACATTTATATTAGCAGTTAATTAGCTGTTGATATTTTCTCATCATATATGTATGGTGCTCAAAAAAAAAAAAAAAAAGTTGCCAGCCACATTATGCCATAGAAAGGACTTGACAGTAATTGTCATGATATCATCATGGATTTAAATTATTGCGACGTTCAGTAATATTGTTTATCGTCCCAAGGCTGCTAGCATACCAGTTTTTTCTTTCTGGCACTTTAGTCTATCAGGGAGTTTACTAGTGACTCAAAAGTGACACTTCCCACTCACGATAAAAATGTACATCCTGGCTGTTAATCTGTCGAACACACAGCTTCCTGTCCGTCAGCTCACAAAAGCTTTACACTAATCTGAGACCTGCTTCTTTTTTGCCAAAGCCTATTAACCCAGTGGTCTTGTATGAAAACTGGGTCTTGGGTCAGCTCAGCTTTCACGTTTGCAAAATGTTATGTAAGACAATATGCAAATTCAGGCCATGTTCAGGTATTGTGTTAGTGCACAGTGATGGAGTACTCGAATATAATTGTTCCAATTAGCTCGAGTCTCGCATGATAGTAAGCACCGCTAACGGAGCAGACTTTAGCTGATGTAGAGGTTGTTGACCTGACGGTGATCCCCAATGCAGGATAGATCTTCTTTGTCTTGGCTGGAGAGGAGCTGTATGGCTGCCGGCCCACAGTCAGCCACGCCAAGGGAGGGTAAAGGCTGTTTTTAGCTTTTGGAGGGGTATAAAGGCACTCTCTGTGTAGTCGTGTGGGAAAGAACAGACGGACGGAGGTCGAGGACACATCCTGTTGCAGTGGGATGGGGAGTTTGCCTGTCTGTGTGTCACGGCCATGTGCGCACACATACACACCCAGTTCATTCATCCAGATTTTACAAGTGTTCTTGCCTGTGGGTATGGATACACTCGAGTTCCTGTGTATAACGCATATGCATCAGCCATAACATTAAAACCAAAAACTTTGACAAGGTGCAATATGTGATGTCTAAAACAGCAGAAGTGGTCCAGGGAGGGACAAATGGTGAACCATGACAGGGTCATGGCCACCCAAGGATCACTGAGGTGCTGGAGGCTATATAGACAGGTGATGTTTATGTTAATGGCTAATTGGTGGATGTGTGATGTGAGATTTCTCACATATAACTGGAGTGTTTTTGAACTGGAGTTGTGACCTGGTACTGACACTCGACAGGACACAATTTCTGAAGCACTCAGATTTGTTGTTTTGTTACTGAGAAATTATACAAGACACAATAATTCGGTGATATTTAAAGTACAGCATTTTTAGTTACATGTTACATAAAGATTAGTTTACCATGTTTATGAGATTATCTCATGTAAAAGTTGACTCTTGTGTTGATGACTTTCTGATTATCTGTGTTTTATGTTCTTTTTTTGTTGTTGTTGTTGTTTTTTACTTCCTCTGTGCTTTCAGATAGTTTGTATTATACAAACTAATATGTGCTACTTAGCTAGGTGTCTATTTTCACGTTTCCTGGTTGCCTAGCAACAGCATTGCCCTGTCTTTTCCGCTTGTATCAAAAACAATTTCACACACACCGTAAACTTCAAAGTTAAATTTGTCAGTGTTGCGAAAATTACTCTGAACCGTGAACCTTTTTTTTTTGGAGCTCTGGTAAAGTTTCTCATGTCCAGTGAAATAAAGACCAAGACCTTGAATAAATACATCACTGAAACGAAGCTGTCATTCTGCCTGTGGTTACACAAGCTCTGGTGGGTGGATAGTTTGATTCATAGCCTGCTTGTAATTCCAAGGCACTTTTATATCAATGTAGAAACTTTATAATTGCCCTTAAAAGGTGTCTTTTAACAGTCACATGTTTTTTTTTAAATTATATTATATTTCTGACCTTAGTACCATGTTCTGGATGACTGTGTATTTCTGTTGAGCTTTGCTTCATGTGCTCTTGTGACGTAACTGACGTAACGTTCTGTTTCTCTTTATAGGTGACCAGGCCAAGAATTTTTTCCTGCAGTCAGGCTTACCTGCCCCTGTCCTGGCCCAGATATGGTACGAGTGTTTTCAGACAACCTCTTTAAACTACTTGGATAATCATTATTCCAATACAGTCATTGAACTACGCAAAAGTGCCAGAATAACTAGTACACCGGTCTAATACTTGGTAGGTCCTCTATGGGAGAAAATTTTCTGTAGGCAATGTGCACCATTGTACAGTGTAGGATTTCTGTGTTCCACATCACATTGTGTTCGATAACACTGAGATCTGGTGATTTAGGTGTGTATAGGGCTGTGCGATATGATGAAGCATATCATGTGACGATAGAAAAACATCTGTCGTTTAACATTACTTTCCATCTTCTGTTTCGTTGTGTCGCAAAATACACACTTTACTGCAGCTGTTGTTGTTTGGATGATGCGTTATGGTGATGCACACACAATGTGGGAGAGCCCATGCAACGCAGACCAGGCTAATTCTGAACAGGAGAGGGACCCAGACCAACAAACGCAAAACGAGGAGCTCGTACCTAAAGTGTCTGTGTATCTTTTGGTCATTTGATGTTCATTTCCGAATCAGAAATTTAAAAACGGAAATAAGTCATTTTTTGTTTTCCTTGCCATAAATAACAAATACAAAATGTAAAAGCGAATCCTATCTCTTTTCTTTCTTCACAAAATAATGAAACAAAAACGTGTTTTTTCTCAAATTGGAAGTTTATTCTCACAGTCCATTGTCAAGGCAACTGGAGGCATGTAAAACTTTTGCTTTTTTTAATCTGCAGACCCAGACGTTGAAAGACGTTGAAAGACTCTTTTTCCTGCAGCACACCATACGGCAGAAAATATATTTAATTGTTTGACTTTGTCTAATTCAAACTAAAGAAATCCTTTTTATCATGTGGTCATTTTATTAAAAAAAAAAAATCTATTCTATCGTTATCGAGATATACAATTTTGGTCATATCGCACAGCCCTCACTGGTGTGTAGGGCAAAACCCCAAACTCAGACAAGTGTTCCTGCAACCATACTCTGGCCACTATAGGCATGTGTGACAGAGCATTGTCCTATTTGAAGAGGCCAAACCCATCAGATAAATGCAGGACATAAACGGGTGTAACTCGTCACTCAGTGTTCACCTGTCGGAGACGTTTGTAGATGTCTAGACAGCTCTAGAAGCTTCTATAGATGTCTGTCGCTTTATATATGCACCGGCAGATGCATGAAATGACGTGCATGTACATGCTGTTGCTATGTATTCTGTATTTCAGTTTTTTCTAGCGCTTCAGTGTGCATCATATTTAAATCCATTTTGACCTGTAATTATGTGATTTACTTGATTTAAAGCTTGTAACGTCTGTGTTGTTTTTATGGATAAACGTTGTAAAATGCTCCTGTTTTTACCTTAACGCTTCACTAGAGAGCTTGTGCATCTACAGTCTCTGTTATTACATGTGTTCTCGGTTTATTGGTAAATGAATATTGAACACGCCCTGAACACTTTTCTGTACCTCAGGGCCCTGGCCGATATGAACAACGATGGCAAGATGGACATGCACGAGTTCTCCATCGCCATGAAGCTAATCAAGCTGAAGCTGCAGGGCCACCCACTGCCCCCGACCCTGCCCCCTTCCATGAAGCAGCCGCCTCTGTCTTTACCTCCTCCAGCTCCTTTCGGTAACGGCTAAATGCTAAAGAGATGAGTCATTACCATCTTAACGGATGAATAATTTAGCTTAATGACTTGTGATGCTCTGTGCATGATTTATACACGGTGCAGTATAAAGAAGCGTCTGCTTTCAGACATGAAGCACATTTTCCAGGCTAAATTTGGGTCCTTCTCTGATTTAATCTTGATAAGAGGACTGTTAGGTATATTTGTGGTACTATTTTAAAGATAAGGCTAACTGGGTAAATGTTTTAAAGGTGCTGATTGTATCATTAAAAACATGTTTGTGGATGTGTAATAGTAAAACAAGCTTGAAGATACGTCTGAGACATGTTTTTGAATAGAAAGACTGGGGTTGGTTGTTCTTGAAGTTTTTGTCAGAGTTGCAGTTCATCTCACATCCAGCAGTGGGCTCTAAAAATGACACACCGGCGCTTTAAGATCATCCAAGTCTGCATCTTTTAAGCTAATACTTGTCTTTGGACTGTGCTGTTCTTAGCAATGCCCAGTATGGGCCCCATGACGGGTTTACCAGCAGTGCCACCCATGCCCCTCCCACCTCTTCCTCCTGGGGTACCAGGGATGGGCATGTCACCCCCACTGGTGTCGTCTGTGACTCCTCCTGTACCTCCTATGGCCAATGGAACCCCTTCAATGATGCAGCCCATATCAGGCTTTTCACATCCAGGTGAGAGACTGCTGCTTGTTGCTAGCTCTCTCTCTCTCTCTCTCTCTCTCTTTCTATATATATATATATATATATATATATATATATATGTGTATAATTTATAAGTGATTATGCTTATGTTTTTTGGTTTCTTTTCCACCTTTTTCACAGCCACAGCTGTGAGTAAAACTGCTTCTTTCAACCGCTCCAGTGTGAAACTTCCCAAAGGCCAGTCTTTTGAGACACCCAGGTGAGCCTCTGTTCAACACACACACACACACACACACATATATATACATGCAAACATCCTCTGAATCTTCTGTTTTTCCTCTCTAGTGCTCCTGCAGCCCCTGCAGCCCCTGATTGGGCCGTGCCCCAGTCGTCACGGCTAAAGTATCGCCAACTCTTCAACAGCCATGACAAGATGATGAGCGGGCATCTTACAGGTACCACACATCCACTGGTTTTCAGTTTGAATGTCCCACGTTGTGATGGAGTCGGTGTGAAACGATGCATGCAATGCTGAGATTTGTCTTTCTGGCATTTTCCTAATTGACCAGTTAACTAAACGTGAAAGTCTCTTTGCCGTGTGTGTAATGAGTCAGTCAAATGAGTAGGAACATTGTCATCAGTCAGCATTGTCAGGCTCTTATCTCTTCTCCTTTTTCTCCTCACAGGACCACAGGCTAGAACTATTCTCATGCAGTCCAGTCTACCACAGACCCAGCTGGCTACCATTTGGTAAGTAGGAATTACAATGCCTTGCTCTTCCCTTCACAGGAATATCTGAAGGACTATATATAGATTATATTCTTCATTATGTAGCATTTTGTAATGCGCCACACACTCCTGCTGACTTTATGAATCGTTAAATTAATCAACATTAAAGGAGTACTTAGGAACATTAAACTGCTTGAAGGCCTGTGGGGAAAACTGATGAACCCTTGTTTAGAGAGACAACCACGGGGACAAAATGTCTACTCAAATAATTTCAACGCTAAATGAATTTAGCCACCGTCACTGGTGATGCATCAAGCCTATATATATATATATATATATACACACATACACTCACCCTTTCTTTTTGTACTCGCAATGCCTGTAGTATCAGAGTTGGCAGTCTAACCAGTCCTTGGTTGTCTAAATGTTAAGTGTTGTACAGTTTCTCTGCCATGGATAGACTCCAGCTGTGCAAATACTCCCTCAGCATCAGCAGTTTCTGTTTTTGTTTTTTTTTATTTTTTGTTTTTTTTTTACTCTGTATGTATGCATTATCTGCAGCCATGTATTTTTCCTCTACTGATTTTTGTAATGTTGCTACCTTGCCTTTAAATAATACAATCAAAATTAAATGCTTTTTTCCCCCTGGCACTTAATTTTGTCCTCCGACTGCGTGCTTGCTTTAGGAACCTATCGGACATTGATCAGGACGGAAAGCTCACAGCCGAGGAGTTTATTTTGGCCATGCACTTGATTGACATGGCCATGTCTGGCCTGCCTCTCCCACCACTGCTGCCACCTGACCTTCTACCCCCAACCTTCAGGTCAGATTTTTCATCTGAATTCGACATAGTTTAACATCTGTATATCGAAATCACCCTTCGTTTGTATTCATGTTTCATAATAACATCTTTTGGACAGACAACATGGAGAATGGATATTAAACATGAACACTATCTGTAGAGGTTCCTATTTGTTTGATATGTGATGTTAGTGGTGGTGTTATTTCAGTTCATGTGTGTTTATATGTGGCTAGGCGGGTGCGCTCTGGAAGCGGTGTCGGTACGACCGGCCTACATCCAGCAGATCAGCGAGTCCAGGAGGAGGTTGAAGAAGTAGAAGAGAAGGAGCCAGATAAAAAGCTACCAGGTTAGCGCATTTCCAACATGCAGCATCACATATCTTTATCTATCTAAGTATAGCTTAATCAGTAAAAAGAAACAAATTCTGCACATAAACAGTATGAACATATTTAACATTCCAGTAAAAGTCTCCCTAAAGCACCTCCCCATCGCTCGTTTCTCCGCAGTCACCTTTGAGGACAAGAAACGGGAGAACTTTGAACGGGGCAACCTGGAGCTGGAGAAGCGGCGACAGGCCCTGCTGGAGCAGCAGCGTAAGGAGCAAGAGCGCCTGGCTGCCCTCGAGCGAGAGGAGCAGGAGCGGAAGGAGCGCGAACGCCAAGAGCAGGAGCGCCGTCGGCAACAGGAGCTCGAGAAGCAGCTGGAAAAGCAGAGAGAGCTGGAGAGGCAGCGCGAAGAGGAGCGGCGCAAGGAGATCGAGAGGAGAGAGGTGAGCTGTGTGTATAGTGTATATAGTGGGAAAAGAGGTAGTAGGAGTGGATTTCTGCTTTAGGGTGAGACATGTTCATTCTTTCACATGCTTTTCCTGTAGGTAGGTTAAAGAAATACTCAGTATGTGTAAAAATATTCTGGTAATGTTTCTGGGTCTGTGTATGGATTAATTAAGACGCGACAGCCTGAAACAGTAGATGGCAGCACACTGTGATAATCAATAACAAATTCTATCCATATGTTCTCTATCCTTGAGAACTTTGTGCCTCTATTAAACTGTAGAGAAACTCTTGTTTCCGCCTGTCTGTCGGCACGAAACTTCAGTCAGACCGAAACTAAGGTCCTTCATCTCAGAAATGGTAGTCACATCCCTGACTGAATGACTCACACAGACGTACTGTTGTATTTTAAGTAAACCGGTGTTTACTGATCTGTTCTATTCTCAGAACAGGTAAAACTGCGTCTAGAGAAGTGTTAGGTCAAACATACATCACACACCATATGGACAACGCCATTGTCTTTGTACATGCAGGCCGCCAAGCGTGAACTGGAGAGGCAGCGGCAGCTGGAGTGGGAGAGAAACCGCAGACAGGAGCTCCTGACCCAGAGAAACCGAGAACAGGAGAACATCGTCCTGCTCAAAGCGCGCAAGAAAACCCTCGAGTTCGAACTGGAGGCTTTGGTAATGACAAATGCAAACCTTTACACCAGAGGTATTCAAACTTTTTCCTTCCAAGCCCCCCTCGGAACTTATTCGAGATCTTGGGGGCCCTCCCTCAACTAAAACACGTGTGTCAATATGCAGTGTATATATAAAAATAACAACACATCATCCCGTTTGTCCAGACTTTAATATATAACACTAATAAATGAAATAAAAGGAGCACAGAGGAACACAATTATTTCACTCCCGATCCAGTCTGTCAGTAGTCTAAATTCTATTTCAGTCCTTTAGGTTTTTTTCTTGCTCGTTGCTCTCTTACTAGTTCAGTATACAACCTTTAAAGATTTTCATCGGTGGTGTTAAACTCAAAAGAAAGAACAAGAAATCACAATAAACACCCATGTATACGGATACAGAGCAAGCTTCCAGAAGCCTGAACATTCAGATATGCAACTCTGTCTGTCTCTCTCTCACAGACACACACACACTCTCTCTCTTTCTCTATCACTATCTCTGTCTCACACACAAACACTTTATGTAACTTACTCATTTACATAAATGGGAAGGATGTCCCTGTTTTTCGAAGAGTCGGTCGATTTCAGGTTTGATCTTGCGAACAGCCAGTCTTAAGTTGTTCTCCAGATCCAGTTTTGATCTATACCTTGGCTTCAGGGCAGCAAATGTAGAGAATCCAGCTTCACATAAATATGACAAGCCGAATCGCAGAATGCTTTCCCGAGAGATGCCATGTTTCATGTCTAAATGATGTTTTAGCCGTTAGTAAGAGTAGCTGCACAGATGACACACTTCGGTCTTATCCCAAACTCTTCAATGGAAGTGCATCCTTGTTTTAGATCATCTTCATCATATTTTCTCGTTTTGCATGTGCTTGTCTGTCTTTTTCTGATGTTTTTGTAGACCGATGCGTTCCATTTTGACCCTTTATCAGCAACACGACGCTAAATTTCACGCGTGATTTCGCACAAATGTTGTCCGTTTATCTTTATAAAAATTAAATAAAGCAATATCACTGTATTGGATTGTTAAAGCATTCAAAAATAAAAAACATAGTCGTTTAAATATATATATTTTAGCATCTTTATTTCTCTTCTCACCTGCGCCCCCTGCAATTCCCCAGAGTTTAAAGATCTCTGCCTTACACACACCTGTAATTGATTTAAAGGTTTGTGTGTGTGTGTGTGTGTGTGTGTGTGTGAAGGCTAATTCCTTGTTATTCTTTATCTTTTTGAAGGTTTAAATCAGAGCTATTAATAAATGATCATCTCATCCTCTCTGTCTGTCTCGGTCTCTTTAGAACGATAAGAAGTCTCAGTTGGAAGGAAAGCTGCAGGATATCCGTTTCCGTCTGTCCACTCAGAGGCAGGAGATCGAGAGCACTAATAAGACACGGGAGCTCCGTATCGCCGAGATCACCACCCTGCAGCAGCAGCTACAGGTACCTCGCTCAGTCCAGGCCTCCAGCTTACCGTGCCCACTTCATTCCCATTGCAGGCATTCGCCCTGGTGGTGTTGTTTGTACCCATTTGGTTTTAGTTGTGTGTCTCTTAGTAATACACTGTTATTGTATTTTTATGTTTTTTTCTCTCATGCTGCCAGACTGAGGCTGCAGAATTTCAATCCTATTGATTTCAATCTGCTGTTTATGCTTTTTCTCTAACTACTCTCATTCAGATGTTCATGTTTCCGTCTTTATTTTCTTTTCTTTTCTTTGGTTTCCTCCCCCGTCTCGTCGTGTAGGAGTCTCAGCAATGGCTAGGGAGGCTGATTCCTGATAAGCAGTGTCTGAATGATCAGCTGAAGCAGGTGCAGCAGAACAGCCTACACAGTAAGATCATTTAATTCCCCTAAATGTCTCAAAGGCATCATCTGTATCTGCTCTAGTACACTAAAGTGCCAAGAAAACTTGTAAACTAGTCTTATATGTGGTAGGTCCCCCACAGGGCATGGACTCCACAAGCTTACAGAAATATTCTGTAGGCAATAAACACCACACTTCCTGTAGAACGCCCCACAATTCTGAGGTGTAGGATTTCTGCGTTCCACAGCACGTTACATGGCATCTCAAATGTGTTCAATAACGTCTCTAGAAGTGTGTGACGGCGTGTTTTCCTGTTGGAACAGACATCAGTATGAATGCAGGACATGGACAGGTGTCAGTGGACAGTGTTCACCTGTTTGTAGACATATCAGAGGTTCCATGGAAAGCCAAATAAATCACTGTTTACAGGAGAAGATCCCTGAGAAACTTTTGAAGGTTCTTCAGTTTCAAACTGTTAAGGAACCTTCTCAGTTATATCCAAATAAAGATCCTCTAGGAACCTTAATTCTAATGGGTTGTTTGAGGAACCGTAGTTTAAACTGGGGAATCCTAAAAGGCGCCTCTGTGAGCGTTGAGGAACATTTTAGGTCTTCGTCTATGGGGTTCATCTATGTGGTTCTTTAAAGAACCTCAAAGAACCCTACTATTGTTACAGTGTAACCTCCATACCAGTATGTGTAAGCCTGTGTATTTTACATAGGCTCGTCTGTATCAGTTTTTCTGGCACTTCAGTGTACACTGAGAAGTTTCACATTTAATTGACTTATATCTGACCTGTTAAACTATGATTTTACATAGGCAATAGAACTTAAAAGTGATTATTATAAAACCGTGTGTGTGTGTGCGCGGATGTTTTAGGGGACTCGCTATCCAACCTGCAGAAGGCCGTGGAGCTGAAGGAGGCGACCAGGCAGCAGCTCCGTGAGCAGCTGGAGGCTGTGGAGAAAGAGACGCGCTCCAAACTGCTGGAGATAGACGCATTTAATACACAGCTGAAGGTGCACCACGCACACACACACGCACACACACACACACACACTTACAGATAAAACCCCTGAACAAAGAGAGACAGGCCTCCAAGATTACACACAACAAAGCATAGGTATATTCCTTATATCCTTTATTTAATCTTCCTCTGTTAATGCAGGTGTGTGTGGGAGAGACTGATGAGTAATACACAGCATTTAGAGAATGAGACATGACACATTCCTCACTAGCTCAGAAAAAATGTCCAGCTCCAACATTTAGAGCTTTTCTCGAGTGTCCAACCCTGTGTTCACACTAGAAGGTGAAAGGTCGCAGATGTTGCCATGTTGTTATAGCAAATGTATATTAATTACATTGTTTAGATTGGTGTATTATTTTTATAGTAATAGTATAGTATTTTATAATTAAAAAATATGCTTATTTTATATTGCAGTATGTATTTTAAATATTTTATAATGTAATTAATAAAAAAAAAAAATATATATA
>JAOVVF010000027.1:8493306-8522649 GCA_028565595.1 Duopalatinus emarginatus
TATAATTATAAAAACAATTAGCTATCTTTTATAAACCCAAAACACATTTTGGCTTTCTCTGTTGGCCAACAAGGAGGCATGTGGAATTTTTGGTTTCATCTGCCATAGAAAAAGGGCCACAAGAACATTTTCAACTTTATCCTCAATGGGTCTGTCTCAACCTAGTGCTCTGTCTACATAGACAGCATTTTATGTCATACTGCAGCTCACAAAAAGAAGGCTGTCTCAGAATGCTGCCTACTGAGATGCCTTATTGTGACCTTTTACTCTGACCGAATATCGAGGGAGCTCCGTGCGCTGCCTCAGCCACGAAGGCAATCCCAGAATTTAGTGCACAAAATGGCAGAAAAAAGCGGAGCAGTTCAAATGTTTCAAGTGTAAATAATTTTTAGAAAGATGTAGTTTTTTTAAGGTCAGACTTATAGAGTATTTTATTTGCAATTTTGGGTTGTCACCCAAAATTTGGGTTGGGAGACCATTTTGTTTAAATGACCTGAGGGTTAGTAATTGAATTGCTGCCTGTCGATTAGTAGGCAGGTGACTAGTCAGGCATTGGGCAGCAAGGCAGATCACTAAGTTTTGATACAGACCCCATGTTTCTGTAGTATTTTTAAATTTGCCTTCACAAGCTTCTGAGCACTACCCTTGGCCTGTACTTTACTGCAGATATTTGGATTATTCAGATGACTATTTTTTTTGTCACTCCCTAGTGTGAACCCAGAGTAGGAAAGATCAAGTCAAGTGAACAAATTAACCCTGATATTCCTCTTACTATATTTCACTGTTGCTCATTCTTTCTTGCTTCTTGGTCATCGTCATCATCAAACTTCTCCTACGCTCATCCCGGCCTTATGCCACACACCCTTGCCCCGACTCCCCCTTATTATCCTGCCATGGTGGTACAGTCCTTGGGCCTGTTCTATCAGGTCCACACTGTCCGGATAGAGCGCCTTCGACTGGAACTACTTCTTCAGGAGCAGATTGGGCGACAGGTAGACAACCAGAACCGCTGCTACCCCCCACAACCCCAAAGAACTACCATCACCAAACCGTGCCCCAACCTCTCACCCCTTACTCACCGCACCGTGCTATTCGCTGCCCTCTACAGAACGGGTTGCAGTGCTGCATCGTCTCAGCATTCCTTGCTATGAGCCCTACTAAGCTAGTAATTTCACTGATCATCTGTGAAATTGAAAGGACGCGGTGCACAATAACAAAAACACAACAGATCAGCGTATTCGTGCCGCTTTAGCAGAGCTTCAACAAGCCGCTTTATGACTTTATATTATATTTAAATGAATCCTCACTCACTTCACACTCCAGAGGTTTAGCATTTCTGCACTGAAATTTCATGTTACAGAAATTTTCACCCTTGATCAGTTTTGGGTGGACCTGTGTCTCTTATAGTGAGGGGGCTTAATAGACGAGGTGCTGCTGAATTGCCTTGTGGCTCTACTTGCCCTGTTAATGTTCTCCCTCTAGCAGTTGAGCTACAGAAAAATAAACGACTCCTTAACCTTTACCTTAGACACCCCACACACTGTTCCCCTCTCTTGTGTCTTCTTGCACCTCCACCTATAAATTTCTGACAAAGCGCTACAGTGCATTCTGTACTATTCTTTTTTGTGTTCCAAAACAATTGGCACTGACATATATCGGCTATCACAGTATTTAAAGGCTAAGCACCACCTAATATAAAAGTGTCGAACACATAAATACAGAGGAATTTGTGTTTCTAACTTGTGAAAATCGATAGTCAGAAAAGTTTTATTTTTTACAAATTGAAAAAAAGAAATACAGCTTAAAAGACAGTTGTTTAGCCCCGCCCTTATTTAGCCATGCAGTTCAGAAACTGGCGTATGCACTGTGTGTGACGTGGTGGAAAAATAACAAAAAGGGGTGTTTACCCCCCTGCCCCCCAGTGTTACTACAGATTCATGCTCTTCATCAAATACAGAAATATTATCAGAATCTGAAGATCCAGCACTGGGCTCCCAATCCATGTGGCTGTGGCTTTGTTCACTGTTGTCCACCAGTGACGTCACATGCAGCGTCAGGAGTTTCCATAGTGAGCTTAGTTTTTTCTGTCAGTTTAATCAAAATCATCCATTTAAAGCAAATTAAGTTGCTATTTTCATTTAAATTAATGTCTATATATTTCAGTATCTAAAACAATGTCACATCACCGGGGGGTCCATTAGGTGGTGCTTAGCCTTTAATCTTTTTCCCCTTAAACAATACGAATGTTTAGGGACGGAAAAAAAAGACCTGATGCCAAATGCTATGATAGTCCTGGGTAAAGCAGTAGCTTTAGGGCTGTTTGTCAGCGGGTATTTTTAAAGGTTCCACCAAACCAAGTTGCCTCTGCCAGGAGGTTAAAATGGGGCTGTGAATGGATCTTTCAATAAGACAATGATCTCAAACAACGCCAATTGTTGCATTATAAAATGTAGTTATAGACTATGGTGTATGGACAGTGCATGTAGGCCTGTTTTATAAATATATAAGGAATAATACACATATATGGAATAACTTGACTGGGATGTCAAATTGAAATCTCTTATTTTCTACTCTGACAATGTGTATTTATATGAACACAAACGTAGTGCACTTGTGCCTGTTCCTTTTAAACTTTCAGACAGGTGCAGAGAAGTGTGGGCTAGCAGAGTTGAAGGTAGTGTCCTCTAGTGCATTCCTCAGCCCTATACCAAACACCCAACCTCGGCTGCAACTTAGACCTTAGGATGCAACTAATGTTTGCAGCAGCCTCATGCATGAACCTGGTTGTCACTAGCTTTAGTTATTATCCTTCATTTCCTGTTTTCAGTCACGTTGCACTGCAGATCTTGAGTTGTTTGATTCTGCTTTGATTCTGCTGTTTTGATGCACAAAGTGTGACTTGGAGGCCTTTTTGCCCGAGTTGTAATTTATATCTAGAAGCTCCAGAAACTTTCAGAACAATATCCAGCAAACTCATATTTCCATTTTACTGTTGTTTTTTTTAAATTAGATATCATACAAAAATGGTAGATTGGGCATCCACTGGATATTTCGGCAGAATTATACACCGAAGTGCCAGAAAAATTGGTGGCGGCTCCATAATGGTATGGGGTTTGTCTCTAGATGTTAAAAGAGATCAGACCCATCTAAATGAATGCTGGACATGAACGGGTGTCACTCATCAGAAAGGAGACACACAGTGTTCACCTGTCCCATGGAATACCAGTTAAACAAACTCCAAACCATTATAGAGCCACCACTAACCTGTGTATTTTGCATAGGCTCATCGGTTTTTCCAGCACTTCAGTGTGTAGATCAACACTCTAAAATCGGAAAGTCAGGCTAACTCTAACGTGTGTGTGTGTGTGTGAAATTCAGTGCATGAATTTTCATGACAAATCTGGTTCATGAGTTCTAACCAAATGCTCTCTGTGGCACTGGCTTTGTGTGTGTATATATATGTGTGTGTGTGTGTGTGTGTGTGTGTGTGTGTGTGTGTGTGTGTGTGTGTGTGTGTGTGAGTGCATTCTTGGTTTGACATCAAAACCTGTATTTTCTAACCTCAAGATTTATTGAAGTTGTTAAAGTGTCTGGGATTTTATATCTGTGAGTCCACTTATGTGTGAAAGTATTTTTAATTAACTAGTATAATATTCAGTGTAGTACAGTGTAGTCTAGGACTAGGCATTCTAGTACACTATATGGACAAAAGTATTTGGACACCTACACATTACATGAGAGCTTTTTTTTTTTTTTGGTCATGGCCTTCTAAATCGATAGCCATAATGCGTAGGCATGTTTGCAGCTAGAACACCTTCCACTTTTCTGGGAAGGCTTTCTACAAGATATTGTAGAGTGAATTTTTGCCCAATAATCCAGAAGAGCATTTGTGAGGTTAGACAGTGATGTTGGACAAGAGGGCCTTGGTCTTAATCTCCATTCTAGTTCATTCCAAAGGTGTTTGATGGGGTTGAGGTCAGAGCTCTGTGTGGGACAGTCAAGTTCTTCCACACCAAACTCAAAAGATCATTCCTACAAAACTGGAGGCATGTAATTCTCTAAAATAAAATCTCATAAAATTCTCATCTTGGTATGATGTGGTATTAAGATTTCCATTTACTGGAACTAAGTAGTCTGGACCAACCCCTGAAAACAACCCCATAGTGTTACCCCTCGTTTACCAAACTTTACAGCTTGTATAATTACTCGTTCACCAGGCGTTCAATAAGTGCTTGATTTATATATACTTGTGGCAATGAGACAGACTGATTAAAAGGCGTGTCCCAATACTTTTGTCCATATAGCGTGTTATAGACGCAAAAAATGGGTTTGGCCAAAAGTTGTTTGACAGCATTTAATCACAGGAGTGTCCTCTGGGTGGTCCCAGGACATCATACAAATATGATATACCATATAGCTCATTTTTAAAGTAGTTGCCTTAAAAATGCTCGTCTTGTGGCATTCCGAAATTTACACCTGACAAGACACGACTGTTTTAACATAAGACCAGACAAAAGGCCCATTTGTGTCTCAGAGTCTTTCCACAGATTCTTAGATACCTATTCAGTCCTATTCAGCTATGTTGTGTACAGATTAAAAAGGCAGAGACCGAGAACGAGCTACAGTGTAAAAAGCGCTAATACATATCAGGTGAAGAGGTGTGTGAATAATTTAAAAGGGTTTGAATGACCAGTCCTTGTAGGGTCCAGTTGCAAACATGTTACATTTGTTTATCTGTGTTAGAGAGAAGAACCATACCAGTGCCTCCACTTTACTTGTCTCTCTGTCTGTATATCATTATGATCTTGCAGGAGCTCAGGGAGATCCATAACAAGCAGCAGCGACTCAAACAAAAGGACTTGCAGCCTCCAGTGGAAGCCAAACCTGCAGAGCTGCCAGAGAGCAGGTGTGTGTGTGGGTTTGTGTTTGTGTGTGCATTTTGCTTTGCACTACATTGAGACTTGTTGTCAAACAGCAGACCCTGTCAACGTTTTCTGCTCCTCTAGACTTATAGGTTCTGACGACAGCGTATCACCGGCCTGGCGGGACACTACGTTGACGAAGGACCCCACACCGCCAGTCTCTGAGCCCTGGGTCAGCCACCTGGGAGAGGAAGAGAGCCTGAGCACTAGAGGAGATGTGCAGGACAAATTGTCCAAGCTGTTCCTGCAGCAGCCAGAGCCAAACAAACAGCTGGGGCAGTCACCCTGGCCTCCAGGAGGTGAGGAGAGCACAGGGAGGACATGATGTTGTGTGGGTTTGTTAATGGTTGGGTAGATAAAGTAAATCAGTTATAAATTAGGGTGGATTATTGGACAGATTTGTTGGATTAGCAGTTAGATGAGACGGTAAATGGAATGTTGGGATGAGTGGATTAATCTGAAATACTGAGACATTTGTTGGATAAATGTAAGTAAAAGATGAATGAATGAATTGAATGAATGTAATGTTGAAATGGAAGGATGAATAGACTTTGGAATAGATAGATTGATGGATATTTGGAAAAATGAAGAGAATGTTGGGTGGTTTGAATGTTGTGAAATGCTTTGAATGTAGTTTTCTTATTGAAAGATTAAATGCAGAATGTCAGTATAGAAAGATGAATAGATAAATAGCTGCTATGGTAGGTAGGTGAGCGGGTGGATGGATGGATGGATGAAAGGATTGTGTGTATGGTTGGAATGCTGTACTGGACAAATTGGTGGAATGGTAGGATGGATGGATAGAAAATTGGGATAAAAAGATGGTATAAAGAATGCATGAATTGTGAAATGGATAAAATGTTGAAATGGATGGGGGGATGAATGAATTGTTGGAGTGACAAGAGAATGAATGTACAGTATGTTGGGGTGGATAGATGGATGAAATGCTGGGATAAAAAAGCAGGCTGGGATCATACATGAATGAATGGGTGGAATTTCAGGCAGGACAGACAGATTGTTTGAGGTGATGGGCGAGTAGAGGAATGGTGGAATGAACAGATGGATTTATCCGTGGATGCATGAAATAATTGTGGTGGACGGTCAGATAGCTGGAATCTTCTGATGATCAGTGGAACGTTTGGACAAACAGATGAGTGGTGGAACACGTGAATAGTGAAACGAAGAAGGAGTGAAACAGACATTTGTATTTGTGTATTACGCAATCTATGACCAAATGATAGACCTAAATGACCCATTTTCTCTCTGTGCGTGTGTGCGTGTGTGCGTGTGTGCGTGTGTGTGTGTGTGTGCGTGCGTGCGTGCGTGCGTGTGTGTGTGTGTATCAGATAAGGTGTCTAGTTTTAACCAGGAGAAGGTAAGAGTGGTGTACTACAGAGCACTTTATCCTTTCGAGGCCCGCAGTCATGATGAGATCAGCATCCAGCCTGGAGACATAGTCATGGTAAGTAGCCAATATCAGAAACTCAGTACATGACACAGTGTTTGTGATCAGCCATGACCATTACTGTGATGACCATGACTGCCATGTAGAAGGCCACGTTTATCCAACTGTAGCTTAATACGTATAAAATATGTAAATTAAAAAAACACAAACGCACACAAATGATTGCATTGTGCATAAAAGTAAAGGCATACCTGTTTGTATGAGGATTAACCTTTGACCTCTCTCTCATATCCGTGCTCCCTGTTGGTGAAGGTGAAAGGGGAGTGGGTAAGTCCTGACCTACTTCTCCCCGTCTCCACCAGTTTCCATCTTTTATTTCCACACTGCCTCAGACTATCACCTCCATCTTTTTCTTTTGAAGCAGAATTCATCACTACTGTCCAGAGAAAAACATTTACACATGCATAAACATCAGTCTAAATCAGTTATTTATTGGTTGCATGGTGGAGAACTTGTTTTTGTGTCTCATTGTTGTATTATTATTTTATTGACCGGGACAGTAAATAGGACAGTGTGGTGCTGTTCAGAAAGTGTTTGTCTCATTGCGTTGACTTTGCTTGCCTACAATGTTGAACCATTAGGCTTGTGCGATGTAATGAAACCATGTTACCTAGATAACAACACGATAATACTGGGATTAGTACCAGGAGTCAGGTTTCAGTGTTTCCCGCAGCGCTTAATAGGTAAGGCGGCCGCCTTGCCAACGCAGGCCTTGATAACACATATTTAAATTTCCCCAAGCTCATAATTGCCTTACCTTTTCTCCGCTTTAGCAAAAAAATATGCAGTTACTAGGTAATTTTTGATCAAAGCATGTTCAAATGAATGTAAATACCAAAAATCTGTTAATATTTACAGGCCAAATGAAGACTCCTGAAAGCAACAATATCAAACAATGTGTGACTCTCTCTTATGAATATTAAAAAAAAAATTAAACACGAGACCCCCACCCCACCCCTGCTGATCAAAAAGGCACCACCTTGACTACCTGAATTTCTATGGGAAACCCTGGCTTCGTTTGGCATTCGCATAAAGCACTGGTGAAGGAGCTCAGCTTCTTTGTTTCCTTCCCCAGTTTAACCCTTCTGTATAATAACCGAGCTCAAAACGGCGTATTGAAGCCTGCACGTTTATGCAATGTCTTTCAGTAGTGCCATTTAGTTTTTAGTAGCCTGGTGCTTCTTGTTTTTAGATGTTAAAAATGGCAAACTGCAAAACTGTATCACAATTATCGCACAAGCCTTTATGACCGTGCATTGTGGCTGCAACTGTGACACTTGATTTCATTTTGTTAACAGCTCTTTAAGGGTCATACCTTTAGATTAAGACTGCTGTTGAGTCCAATTTAAGTTAAAAATGAAATAAAATTCAAAAAATGCTATTTTTCTATTTTGTCTCTCAGGTGGACGAATCTCAGACGGGCGAACCCGGCTGGTTAGGAGGAGAAATCAAAGGAAAGACCGGCTGGTTTCCCGCTAACTACGCAGAGAAAATTCCAGAATCCGAAGTCCCTGTCAATCTGAGAGCCAGCGCCTTCGCGTCCAAGCTGAGTGCACACATGACCCCCACCCCCCCCTCGACCACACCCACAGCCATGCAGCCCGTCACCACAGAGACAGCGGTGGCACCACCACCTCCTGCACCTCCAGCTGCCCCAGCCGCCGCCGCCTCCTCTTCTTCGTCTGCCTCTAGTAACTGGGCGGATTTCAGCACTACGTGAGCTTGCTGCTGACATTCCGTACAAATAAAGTATTTGTGTTAACGTTGTGACCGATCATTCACTTGCTCACTTGTTGTCCTATAGATGGCCAACGAACTCGGTTGAGAAGCAGGACTCTGACGGTTGGGAGGCGTGGCCAACCCAACCGACGCAGCCCTCTTTGTCTGTGCCAACAGGAGGGCAAGGCAGACAACGCTCAGCTTTCACTCCTGCCACTCTTTCCGGCTCCTCTCCCTCACCTGTGCTCGGACAGGTGGGATTAGATATTTAGCTTTTACTGATTCAGCAGCTTGTGCTTTATTTCAGTGCACAATTTTATACATCATTCACTGGAGAACAGCTTTAGATTTTATCCTACTTGTAAACACATCCTGCGTACATTTTAATCCTTTTTTCTTTCTCGTCCATCGCACTGCAAGTTAAAAACACGCTGCAGATTCTCAGACCACAAGCACCAGAATGATCAGACTTGCACAACATGAACAAAACATGCTGCAAATTCAAATAAGGAGGAATTAAATATAACCACGTGAACCTGGTCAATAAACCGACTGTATCTTTATTAATAAACAGATAAAACCCTGCGCTCGAATGGTTCCGTGTCCGTACATTCAGTGTCCCTTGGAAACACGTTTGCATGTGTTTACAGCGTGTTTTGTTAATGTTGTGCAGGTCTTATCATTCGC
Organism: Duopalatinus emarginatus; assembly: GCA_028565595.1. Classification (NCBI taxonomy): domain Eukaryota; kingdom Metazoa; phylum Chordata; class Actinopteri; order Siluriformes; family Pimelodidae; genus Duopalatinus; species Duopalatinus emarginatus. Next base: position 8,502,100 of record JAOVVF010000027.1, read on the forward strand.
ATGCTTGTGTTTTGAGAATTTGCAGCACGATGGTTTTCTCTGCCACCGTATTTTACCTTCATTCTATGGACGACTGAACGATTTTAACCAAAAGATCTGTGTTGCATGATGAATAAATTCACGTAAAAAAATCACGTCCCTTATGGTATACTTTATGGACATTTATTGTAAAGCGTTCATTAGTTTTTTATTGAAATATTAAAACGAGTCATTAAATGCAAGTCAATGATTTCAGGAAGGCAGTTATTGGAGTCGGTTGAATATTAAAACACCTACATACCCAATATAGTAAGCATATATCATAAATTAGGATCTTAAAACTGACCACTGCTTAAAGACTGACCAATTCTGACTTCATATCTCTTTGCTTTATTGTTTACGACACCTTTAAGCTGTTGCCTCCTTTTTTGTCTAGCCACCGCTATTACTTTTTATTGTGTCTGTGTCAGTATACGGCTTCTGGTTAAACCTTTGTTTCTGGCTCCCAGGGGGAGAAGGTAGAGGGGATGCAGGCTCAGGCTCTGTACCCGTGGCGGGCGAAAAAGGATAACCACCTAAACTTCAACAAGAGTGACGTGATCACTGTGCTGGAGCAGCAGGACATGTGGTGGTTCGGTGAAGTCCAGGGCCAGAGAGGCTGGTTCCCCAAATCTTACGTCAAGCTCATATCCGGCCCCGTGCGCAAGTCGATGAGGTGTGGGCTTTAAGTGGTGTTTGTATCTGTATGTGAGAGGAATTATAGAAGAATAGGCCTTATGTATGGGGAATTAGAGACCGGTTCAGCCTTAATGTACCGAGGAGAATATTTAGAAGTGATAGATGGTCTATAGAAAGAGTTTAAAAGGAAAATAATGGATTATGTAACTAATATGAAAACCAACAAGGCGGACAAGAAATACTTGTGTGTGTGTGTGTCCTAATAATCCGCATGCGTTGTCTTTCAGTGTCGAGTCAGGATCCTCCGATAGTCCACCCACCATGAAGAGGCCCAGCCCCACTCCTAACAAACCCATGGAGCTTGGCGAAGGTAAGGAACTCTGGGTACAGAAGCAGTTCACGCACTCGTACCCTAGAGCTCACACTGTTTGTGCTAAACGGATTTGAGAACACTGAGGCCTGTTACTACAGCTGGGTTCAACCCCACTGGTGCTCCGAAACAGAACAAATAGCGAAGTGTGAACTCTAGACCTCACTGGTGTTCACTTGGTATTAGCCAGCCTAGAAAAAATCATGAATTCTTAAGCTCTAGCGGCTGGTCGAGTAAATGCTCTCAGTCTCATGTCTCATGTTTTGGCTGGACTCCTGATCTGCCTGTCCTTGGCACCAGGGTTAGTGATTACTGAGTAACATCGTATCAAGTTTAATGATTCACACATAATGCAGATAAATCCAGATGTAATAATAAAAGATTTTTTTTTTTCTGCGTATGCTCAGAGTATATAGCGATGTACACGTATGAAAGCAGCGAGCAGGGCGACCTGACCTTCCAGCAGGGTGATGTCATCACGGTGCTGAAGAAAGAGGGAGATTGGTGGACGGGAACCGTAGGAGGCAAGACGGGCGTTTTCCCCTCCAATTACGTCAAGCCCAAGGACTCCGAGGTGAGATTGTGTTCTCTTAAAGAGGTTTTATTAAACACAATCGGTTTACGCTGAAGTGCCAGAAAAACTGGTACAGACGAGCCTATGCAAAATACATAGGCTGGTGGTGGCTCCATAATGGTGTTTGTTTAGCTGGCATTCCACTTTTCTTATACTCGTTCCTGTCCTGCATACATTCTGTACATACTGTTAGGTTTGGCCTCTTCTGACAAAAACAACATGCCACACACACGTCTAGAGACAACCAAATTATGGTTACAGGAACACTCATTTAAGTTTGGGGTGTTTTTATTCACACCTTACCAGATCTCAGTGTTATCAAACACATCTGGGATGCCACGCGAAGCACTGTGGAACGCAGTTTTATTTTAGCTCAGGATATGATCGAATTCTGGACTGTTTTGCAGGAACTATGGTGTTCATTGCCTACTGAATATTTCCACAAGCTTGTGAAAGTATTAGACTGGAGTACCGGTTTGTTTTAGCACCTAAGTGTATATATAAAACCTGAACCGAATCTTAATAATTGTTTACAGCCTTCTCCAATGAAGGGTGAAAATAATAAAACAGTTAATTAGAGGTTCTGATTAAATAGCATGTGAAGTGAAAACTGGTGTAAATAATTCATAACCTTTTACTGGATGTAAAAAAAAAAACCCCACACATTTAACGTTTATAGTTTATTATAACATTTTGCTCTTGTCATGAATCAGTCAGATCTTATAATGGTGAAGTAACAAGTATTATGTGACTGAAAATACAACCAGTAAAAAAGCGTCCATGTTTAAGATTTAATTTCTATTATGATGTTAAATTCTTAATTTATTTATTTATTTTTTGGGGGGCAGCAGTTGTTGATTTGTTTTCTGTAACAGCGTGCCATGGAAAATGCTTCAGACTCTTATGATCATGTTCATAAGTATCATGTTAGTACAAAAGTGTGGATGAACTTTTGGATGAATCACAGCCGTGGCGAAATTCGGTACAACTGCGTAGTTGTTATATCGTGGATGGAACTAAAGTTCAGGACATGCTGTTGTAGGAAAATGTCACCTTTTGAGGTGGTAATTAACTTAAATTCACATCTGAATGCATCTCATTTATTCATCCTTTATAGTTTCCTATAAGAGCATTTCACATATAGGTGTATACATTACTTAATCATTAGAAAAGTCATTAAAATAATACACATTGATTAATAAGTCATCAATACTTCTACTTGTTTATCATTTTGTCACACTCGAGTTATAAAAGGCTCTGTCTCTGCTTCTTCCTCAGGGCCTAGGGCCTGCTGGGAAATCTGGAAGTTTGGGAAAGAAGCCAGGTAGGTGTTCTTATGGGTAGATGCTGATAAAACATGCATCATACCTATTTAATGAATTTGTTTTCTAGCACCTATCGACATGGTGTATCTGTTTGAACACTGCACATTTTTTTAGCTAATAAAACACGCTTTCGTCTCCATTTATGCAGAGATCGCTCAGGTGATCGCCCCCTACACTGCCACTGGGTTAGAGCAGCTGACTCTAGCACCTGGCCAGCTCATCCTCATCCGCAAGAAGAACCCTGGGGGCTGGTGGGAGGGAGAACTACAGGTCAGGAAATGAATAAATACACACACACACACACACACACAAACTGTCACCTGTAATTTTGTCTGAGCAAACACGTTCGGTTTCTTTCGGAAAGCTAATGCACCCAGCAACACGGTGAAAAACTGATTAGGAGTGGTTTAAGGAACATGATAAGAAAGTTCAATGTGTAGACCTGACCTCACTCATTCCTCATATCTCAACTACAGATAGAGAAGCTGTGGTATGTGCTGGACAAACAAGTCCAAACCATGAAGGCCCCACTGTGCAGAATATAAACGATCTGCTGTTAACATCTTCATGCCAGATACCACAGAATACCTTTAAAGGTCCTAAGGAGTTCATGCCTTGATGGGTCAGAGCTGTTTTGGACTATACGTGGCATGCACTGAAGTGCCAGAAAAAAATGGTAGTCCAATACTTTGGTCTTCTGTAAAGCATGAACTCCACCAGCTTGTGTCAGCATTCTGGAAACAGTGAACATCATGCAAAACGGTCTACAAAATAGTGTTGTATTCTGTGGCGGAGTCATTTGCATAAAATTGTGCACTTGCTGAACTTGTGAACTGCAGCACAGCTCTGTGACGCAGTGCCGAGATACATATGATCGTATATATATTTCAGTATGAAAACACACACACACATTCTATTTTTGATTTTTTTTTTACTCAAATAGTGAAAGAAAGCACATTCTGACTCATCTTAGTGTTTCGACCTTTTTCCACCATGAACTGTTGATGAATCATGTAAACATTGAGTAAGCACGCCTTAATAGAGGTTTCATATAGAGTTATTCAGTTCTCCTGAGGTTGTTTATTTCTGACAGCAAACTACTAATATGGTTATACAAACCATCCCAGCCAACATAATCTGCCTAAAGCTTTTGTTCAAACATTCTTAACGGCTTGAAATACACATCTGGAAACAGTAGCAGTAGCTCCAGGGTATTAAATTGGGGATAATCTGAGGTAAAAAAGGGAAAATAATTTATTCCTTTAGCTATAGTGTGACTATCATGTGTCTTAAAATGGCTTTAAAATGGACGTCTTGCTTCTTCCCCCTCTTTTAAACTTAAAGGCCAGAGGAAAGAAGCGCCAGATTGGATGGTTCCCAGCTAATTACGTCAAGCTCTTAAGCCCAAGCACCAGTAAGACCACGCCCACTGAGCCGACTCCACCCAAGCTGCCTACACCAAACGCAGGTATATATATATTTTATCTTTATTTTTACTCCGCATGACTTTAAATGAGATGCTGTGGAGTACTTATTCTATCTAGCTAATAAAAATTTTGATATACAGTAGTGATATTACTTATACAGTTATAATGCATGTTTATAATAATCAAACTTTATTACACTGTTGGCTCCTTTTATTATGTTTTTTTTTTTTGTTTGACACTGGTTGATTTTGAGGACGCTTTACTCAATACGCAAAACTATAAAAGATAACATGAATAAGAGAACAACCATTAGCAGGTTCGTGTGCAGCAGGTTCTGTATTCGGACAAATCAGACATCATTGTAGTTTTAATGCAGGAGAAACAGGATTTACACACTTCTCCAGCCTACTGGTCAACCTCCCACTACTATCTGGCCTGTAATACTGTACCATCACAAAACTTTCTTTTCAGTCATCCCTAATTAGTGTCGGATAGATTAGTGGGTTTGTGAGCTTTGCGTCTTTGACTCATGTCTAAGGCCAACCCTCAGTATTTTTCCTAAAATTCCCTAGTAAGTAAACAGAAGTCAGAAGTGATCATAATAAGATTATGTTGATTTTTTTTGTTTTGTTTTTGTATTTTTCATCGCATTAATTGGAGTCACCCTTTAAACGCATGTCCTTTGTGTATTCAGTGTGTCAGGTGATCGGCATGTACGACTACACGGCTCAGAACGATGACGAGTTGCCCTTTGGGAAAGGACAGATCATCAACGTGCTGAGCAGGGAGGATCCTGACTGGTGGAAAGGCGAGCTGAACGGTTCCATCGGCCTTTTCCCTTCCAACTACGTCAAACTGACCACCGACACAGACCCCAGCCAGCAATGTGAGTATGAATAAATACCCTTCTTTCTTTCTTTTCTCCTTCTTTTTCAGTTTCTCTCTCTCTAAGTATGGATGGCTTTGTTCTCACAGCAGGGTGGTATGGCTTTATTTTTAATAACATAACCAAATTAGATTGTTTGAACTGTAGTCCTATTTGCTCACATATCAATGTTGCTTGATATACTATAATACTAACAGACATTTAGGCCGATTAGACTAGAGCAGACAAACATTAGCTAGAATTAGCATGGGGAATATATTATATTAGGGTACTGAAAGTATTAAGTGTAAAAGTGATTAGACTTTTAAGTAAATAAAGAGCAAGACCAGATTTTATTTCTCCAGGCTCAGGTTCTTTACACTCCTGACCTGCCGTGGTGATGGTTTTTCCCTGTGTTGTTGTACAATGCCCTGTAAAATTATTGGCACCTTTTATAAAAATAAACAAACATGATTGTATAAAATAAAAGCCACATATGATAAATAAAATTTTCCACTCAGACAATAAGAGGAACAACTTTATCGTTTTTTTCCCTGGGATTTTCGTTTGAACAAACTTTTCAATGAGGGAATTTTCAGTCAAAAATGTGTCAAAGCTTTCTGAAGTATTTACATTAACAGCATTGGGCAGACGCCCTTATCCTGAGTGACTTGGAAAATTGCTTAGTCAATTACTTGGAGTATCCAAAGCTAGTGCAGATAGATGAGGATTCAAGAACTTGAAGCCAGAATACTACTAGAAATAAGCCATGTAGTATCTGTACTTCAAGCATGAAGAGCTCTAGGTACGCCTCCGGCTTTGACTGCCTTCAGGTAGAAATGAGCCGGACCGTTTTTGCCTTTCTAGACCAGCATCAGGTTTTACATCTGATACGAGCTGCTACAGGAAGCCAGTGAAGAGGTTCACAGCAAAGGTGTGACATGGCTAAATTTGGGGAGGTTGAAGACAAGTTGAGCTGCTGCATTCTGGACTAGTTGCTACTAGGGGGCTGATAGCACACATGGAAATACCAACCAGGAGAGAGTCGCATAGTCCAGTCTTGAGATGACAAGATACCGGATTATTACCTGAGAAATGGTCAAATTCTCTGAATGTTTTGAAGGAGAAATCTGCATGACCGAGGCAAGTTACCAACGTAAACAGATAAGGAGAGCTGCTCGTCTACAACAACTCCAAGACTACGTAAATATAAATGAACTGACACCCCAGGGAACTGTAATTTTCTTTAAAACCATGTTCAGTTTTCCTTAGGTTGCAGATGTTCCTCTGATTAAAATCCCTTTGACATCAGTTACAGTGGGAAGAAAAAAAAATTTAACCCAAAAGAGACAGATGGCTGTTGACCCTTATACAGCAAGTAGCAGATTTAAACATTAATACATATCATTAAGCACAGTTAGGGCCAATGTAAGTGTGACACATGTGAAAGTGTTGGAAATGTTAGGTGTTGGACCTGTGAGCACACTGATCCACTAGTGGAGACAGAAGACCAAAAAAGATCTTTTTTTTGTATTTTTTTTATTCTTGTGATGGTAAAGTTTTAAAATTGGCTGTTAAACACTTTCATTACAGCAGTTTGGAAATGTTGCAAAACCAAATCACTTGATGGCTTCTTACAAAATGTCTGATCTTCAAAGCGCCTCATGAGAGCTACAATTACTGTGAACAAAATTAAACTTTTTAATTGTGCCCATCGGCACCTGCCGTGACTCGACGATGGGCCACCAGTCTTGTGAATGTAAGGTTGTCTGTTCATTCTTCTATACTGAGAAAACATGACTAAAAGCACTAACACCTACTGCTCGAAAAGGGTCCAGCTGCACACTCCAACCTTAACCCTAACCCTCTGGTGAGAAAGGGGGCGTGTTCTTGTTTTAGCCAATGACAGAGAGGGATTTAGAAAGGGAGTATATTCATATTTAACCACTCTTTAGGCACTGCAGATAGGAGCTGCCCCAACTCCAGGCTACTGGGTTTCGCTGCATGGATATGTTAAATGCGGAGGTCAGATTCCTCTGTGTGCAAGCACACTAGGTCAATCACTTCACTTTCACTTTAATAAAGGGTGCCAGTAATTTCATAGGGCATGGTATTTATTGTTATGCTTTTAAATAAAAAATCACAGGGAAAAACAAATCAGCCTGCAGGAAACGCTTCCTATGGCAGAATATCAGGTTTAAGCTCTCTGTATGAACACAGCCATTTACACCTCTGTCTCTTTCATGCTCTGTCCCTCTCAAACTTTCACACACTAATTCTCTCGATCCTGCCCACTGTAAACACTGACAACATTTTGGTACTGTTTGAAATGTAAACTTGTAAATAGTCAATTAATTTCACCTCTACCAAAAAGGACTTTGTGTCTAATGTCAAAGAGCTCTTCATTAACATTAACTGCAAACATTATGGTTCAATAGGTTTTAAGAAATGTCCTCAGACCTACTGCCCTTTATAAAGGGATGATTTAAGTTTTTGCCCGTGTCTGATCCTCTTCCTTGACCACACTAACACCCCCCTCCTCCTCTTGTCTCCTGCATCTCCTCACTTGCATGCCATGTAGTGTAAAAGTGCAGTCTCTCTTTGTCTCTCCGCCTTTCTCTTTAAGTCTTCACACCTGCACGTTGTGTCGTCTTGTAAGACCTCCTGTGTTCATTCTTAGTCTTCCAAGCCTGTACTGTTTGCACATTGTGGGTATTCATTCTTTATTTATTTATTTATTTGATTTGATTTTTTCCTGATTATTTTTTTTTTTTGGTTTGTTTGTTTTTTACTCCGTTTTTTTGCTTATGTGCTGTGTTTTCCTCTTTCTAGGACTCTTATGTTGCCCATTTCCCACTCAGCCTTGAAAGTCCTCAAAGCGACCCACTATCCCCTATACACTGCCCAGCGGGATGATGGGAGATGGAACCCCCTCACATTGGTCATGTGACTGCCCCTCTCAGCTGGCTTTGTGGCCAGAAGAAACGAATCTCGAATACTGCAGAAAGCGCAGTTGTTAAGCTCAGTATTCATAAACATAGCTACATGCAAAAGAAAAAAAAATATAGAGAGATATATATAAATATATATATATATTGCCAAGCAGCATTCTCTGCATTTAAACAGAATGCTTAATTAAAAAAAAAAATTCTTTAACACTGAATAAATTAACAACGTTGACTTATATATGGACTATAACCATATGTCTGGTTGCTGGATAGTGGGTCCTTTTGTGGCTTTCTGTGATCTTATTCTGTAGCTTTGCTAATGCAAATAAAATCACAACCATTTGGCATTAGGCTCCTCCCACCATTTGATGTTAAGCTCCGCCCACTCACTAACAGTTGCCTTTTTTGCTCCTTCCAAGCCCCACCCCCCTCACCCCTCATTGGACCCACAGCACCACAGAAAGACCCACTATTCATGTCCAATGACCTGGTAAACATATACGTATGTGTCATAACTGACCTGTATCTTATCATGCCTGTCATACAAACTCAAGTGGGTTTACGACACCACGTGTGTTTGTTTTTTTTGTTGTTGTGTTGTGTTTGTTACGGTCAATATGTATTTCTTTTCCTTTCATTCATATGTTTGTGAAAATTCACTGTTTGAGTAAAATTTGATAAAACACAACAGAACTGGAGTCCTGGTCATGTCGGTGGACCTCGTGGCTGTTGTGTGTATGGTTGATTAAAGACATAGGTGCTGTCAGTGATTTTGATGGGCAGGATGGGACTTCTCCATTCATCCAGTCACATAAGTCTGTGTTGCGTTTGTCACATGTTCATACCCAGACATTGGATGAGTAGATCTGATCTTGTTTGTGTGCTTGCCCTTTTTTTTTTTTTTTTTTGGTAGCTGTGAGTGTGTTCACCGTTTTGTTCAGTTCACTTGTTTCACCATGTTTGTGTGACAGGGTTGATAAAACGTTGTTACAAACCAAATACTGCACAACTGCCACTTAGGGAGAATGGTACAGCGAATGGTAGTGTATATGTTACACACACACTTACACACACTTTATGTTGGATATGTAAAGACTGCAGTCTCCCATTGAGGCTTCAACATGTTAATTTCTTGTATAATTGTTTCGCAGCGTAGATCGAATAGTTTTGTATCTATAATTTCCTCTATGTTTATGTACACTTGATTTTTGGAATTATTTTTAGATCGTCGAGGTCAGGATTGAGAGAGTGTGGAGATGCTTAAACAGCTATTTTTGTAACGATCCGAAATTGTGATTCATAGCGTTTTAAAAGCGTGCAGGTTCCAATGCGTGATTTTTCCCATTTAAGACATAAAATTAGCTGGAAAGTCACCGATCTCTACAAAACAAATCTTCTTATGAAGTTTGAATCCTATCATCAGAAAAGCAAGTGGAAAAAAAACATTAAAACTTAACACTTACTTACTAATCACAAATGGTAATGAATTAAAAATGTTTACAGCTGATAAAAGGAGTGTGTAAAAGCAAGAGCAAGTCCTCAGGCTTGCTGTTTTCCTGCTTGTTAAGAAAAGGCATGACATTAATTTATGCTTAAACTTTATTGTACCGGTTGTACCATATCAATTATGATTTTGTTGCTTGTTTTTTTTTTTTTATCACACAGCAGTATTGTAATATCTTGAATGAACTGAAAAATGTCATTTCTGTTATCAACCTAATGGGATGTTGTTTTATTTCCCCCCCCACATCATTGTTTTCTCAGTGTATTATAAAAAGTATTAAAGTGTGCTGCTTACTACAGACTCTTTGGACTGTCCATCATGTCCTTAGTCTGGGTTTTTTTTTTTTTTTGTGGTACACCTGGATGGACTTGGACTCACTTGGAAGCACAACAGGCTTCTCATGTACACGAAACCCGTTACGGTTTTTATGTTCTGCTTTGGTTTCGACGCTCAGACAACAAATCCAAAACCGTTGCACTTGGTTAATGCAGCATTTTATGGAACAAGTAAATAAAATGAATGTACAACTGAAAATCATATCCGATCCTTAGCTTTAATAAAAGTGGCATGTTAAGTTTATAGAAAATAACGTGTAACCATTAAAGAACTCCATGGCAATGGTGCACTTGTGTACTTTCTTTATTTTGCTTGAAATGAACTGTAGTATCACAACATGTCCATTTATTAAATGTCTGATTGTATTGTAAACACTTATATATGTATATTGTAAGCACTTGTGTATATATAATTATTTATATATATATATATATATATATATATATATATATAATCCATAATACATGTATAATATTGCAATGATGGATAAGATGCTGGATCTGACCTGGAAGCTAAATATTTGTCCTCTGTACCTTTCAAATTCGGACTAGCGTGAGTCCTAATGTGTAAGTTTTCAGTACAGTGCATCAAGGAGATGACCGTAGTGACCTTTACCCTGTCTGCAGGGTGTGCCGACCTCCACCTGCTGGATATGTTGACCCCGATGGAGAGGAAAAGACAAGGCTACATCCACGAGCTCATTGTCACCGAGGAGAACTACGTCAACGACCTGCAGCTGGTCACTGAGGTAAGATCAGAAACGCTCTGTGGATTGCGTGCATATCTTGAAAGCTCCAGGTTCTTCAAGAGAGCCTGTAATCTCGTATGACTCCTGTATACTGGGGAATATGGAGGTGGGTTTAGCTCCAAACCATGGTGCCCAAGGAGCAGTTGGGGGAGTTAGGTGCCTTGCTCTAGGGCACCTCAGTTGTGTCTTGCCCTGTGCAGGGATGGAACCCAGGACCTTCCGGTCACGAGACCGGTTCTCCAACCACTAGATTTTGACGGCATGTGTTCCTGGGCTGTCCTTGGTGATGTTGGAGGTTGGCGTGCGCAGCGTGAGACCGCTCAAAATCACGTCTTCTGCAGGAAGCTGCTGGTTGGTTCTCTGCCAAAGGTCCTGGTTGCTGATTGTGTTTGGCCAAAGGATCTGGAGAATCTTCTGCAGTCATGAATAGTTGAATGTCTGCCTGACTGTCTATCGCGTTTTGCAAATTCTAAGCAGAACCAGGTAGTATTTACGCATTTCTCCAGAAACTTGCGCAATCTTCCCTGTTTCATACATGGTCCTGACGTTCCATGCACTGATGTTGGCAGAGAGCCAGGTAGTCAGCCTTGTAGATTCGGATTTTAGTCTTTCACCACATGGTGCCATACTTCTTCTTGACGAAAATCCTCCAGGACTAAGGTTTGTTGATCTCCTTTTGCTGTTTTTGTAGCTAGCTTTGTTTGTTGGGGTGCGGTAGCTAGAGCCACGTCCAACCCCCCTCATTTTTCAGCCAAGTTTGGGACCGGCCTTGGTGGAGTCGGGTTGAGATCAATTATGTGAATAAATGTTGTAGCTCTCTACAACTTTAATTTTGTCAAATTAGTTGTACAAAAAGGTTTGGAAACCCCTGTGCCTGTTATTGACAGGGGAGCGAGATTACCACCGTTCCTCCCAGCATGGCCAGTTTTGCCATAGTCAGTAAAAGACAAGTCTGTTCGCTCTCCGTCATTTTTAGTAACATCTTCAGGCAGTTATTTTTAAGCCATACAAGCCCAAACTCCTATTTGTATGGGGAGACGTCTATTTCTCCAAAATACATGTTTAAAATCACTTGTAAAATCGGATTAAAATGGTGTACCTTACCTTTGCTCTTGGAGTAATATAACACAGAAAAGTGATATTTTTTTATGTTTGTCTGGCTACTACGCATACATATCTCTCATCCATAACAGGTGCCAAGACTTGATAGGCCCATATACCACCACCTTTGACACCATTACTGATATGCTGGGACTTATGTAAAGCAGTCGCCATCTTGACTGTTACGGGTTTCGTCATTCATTTTTTTATAAAGTGGCTTATCTATAAGATCTCTGGTTTTGCTCCATGGGCTTTCGACAACAAATGTCTGTAACAGCATCAGGACAAACCCTTTCCTCTTGTGCCTCTCAGATTTTTTAAATTCCTTTTATTATCCACCTTATTGTCCTAACATTTTTTGAGACTAATATTTTCACAGAATTATATATTTATAAATACACCAATCAGCCATAACACTAAAACCATTCACTAATCACTCACAGGTGTAGTAAGTAACAGTATCTCGTTACAGTGGCACCTGTCAGGAGGTTGGAGACATTAAACAGCAAGCAAACAGTCGATTCTCAAGTCTCTTGTGTTGAAAGCAGGAAAAATGGGCAAGTGTAAGGATTTTAGTGAATTTGACAATCACCAAATTGTGATGTGTAGACGTCTGGGTCAGATGTCCTAAACAGCAGGTCTTGTGGGGTGTTCCTGGTATGCAGTGGTTAGTACCCACCAAAAGTGGCCCTAAGAAAGATAACTGGTGACAGGATCCTGGATCATATGGTCTGATCCAACAGAAGATCCACAGTAGGGCCTGGTGCTAATGTTTTGGTGCCAGATGCCACAGAAATCATCACACACCTCAGTGGGTCAAAACGGTTTTAATGTTCTGGCTAATCGGTGTATATTTAAACCTAACACACAACATACTGTAAAGCCTATCATCCCATGATCCCATCATTCCATGTTAGTCTTAATACTCACATGTTCCAGGTTGTTTCTTTTGCTGCTTTCCTCAAGTTTGTCGGTCTTATTTTTTCACTTTCATTCTTAGTGATTTTCTCACCCTCTCTTTTTCTCACCACCAGGATTTTACTATTACTTTTGCTTCTTTTCTTTCCGTTTCTTTTTCTTACCTCTATCTCTGTATATTCCATTTTTATCTTTTGTTTTCTTCCTTCCTTTCTTTCCTTAGTTCCTTTCTTCCTTCTTTTCCTTTTTCCTCTTTTATTTCCATGCTCACTCATTTTCATTCACCCATTCATTCTTTCATCCTATTTTTTCCCTCCATCCCCTTTTTCTTGCCTTTTCAGTGCTTTGCCAGTACTTTATTTCCCTTAATAAACTGTAAATGTATCTATGACTTGTAAGACAAACATTCGAGTAACAGTTTCCTTTGCTTTCTGTCTCTCAGACTTTCCAGAAGCCTCTGCTGGAGTCGGAGTTGCTGACTGAGAAGGAGGTGGCCATGATCTTTGTCAACTGGAAGGAGCTCATTATGTGCAACATCAAACTGCTGAAGTATGAGCTCAGCTTCTTCATCCTGAACTAATCAAACTCGCGTTAGGAATCACTGTGATTCGCCAGGCCTCCAAAATACTTACACTGAAGTGCCAGAAAAACATAGCCTATGCGAAATACATAGCAACGCCACCTGTACACTTCATTGGTTGCGCCAACCAGTGCATATGTACATCATTAGACATCTATGGAGGTTCCATAATGATATAGGGTTTGTTTAGCTGGCATTTCATAGGACCCCTGGTACATCTGACAGGTGAACGCTATGTGTGCCTCTTTTATGACACCAGTTCAACTCCTGCAGTCATTCACAGGACAGTGTGCTTCCGTCTAGACACATTTCTAAAGACGCCAAATTAGAGAAACACTCATCTAAGTTTGGGGTTTTGCCTTTCCCACCTAAGTCACACCAGATCTCTGAACTGTCGGCCGTTCTGCAGAGTTTATTGCCTCACTAGCTCATCGATGGCCACACTTTATTACGTCCTATTTCTGCAGTATTATGCTCCCAGTACCAGTTTTTTACTACCAGTTTCTGTCACTTCAGTGTATTTCCCATGTACATAAATTCTATATGGAAATTATTTGTTCTTACATTCTGATTCAAGAACAGGATGATGATGTCTGTTCTTGAAAAGCTACTAAACCTGGCCGTTAAGTGAACATTTGATTTCGGTTTGTTGAAGAACTGAAGTCTTCTCTTGTCTGTAACTTTGAACATCCTTCAAGTCTTTTTTTTTTCCCTTGTCAAACTCACTCAGGCATGATGCTGGATATAAATTGCTCTCCTCTCATGCAGGGCGTTGCGGGTAAGAAAGAAGATGTCGGGCGAACGCATGCCTGTGAAGATGATTGGTGACATACTGACAGCACAACTGCCCCACATGCAGCCTTACATCCGGTTCTGCAGCTGCCAGCTTAACGGTGCTACCCTCATCCAGCAGAAGACGGACGAGGTGCCTGACTTCAAGGACTTTGTCAAGGTAACAATAAACTGGCTTACAGGCTGGCCTACTGTTTTATGCTTGTAGCAGAAATGAGTCAAAGGTGTATATTTGGTCCTTCTGCGGTTAAATACATAGAATGTATATGTTTGCGTTCCAGAGGTTGGCCATGGATCCTCGCTGTAAAGGAATGCCTTTGTCTAGTTTTCTACTCAAACCCATGCAGAGAGTCACCCGCTACCCTCTTATCATCAAGAACGTAAGTACACACACATGTATCTGATTTGGACACTAACTACATTTCAAATTATTAATTTACTTCTATACGGAACAAAAATGTAAATGCAACACTTTTTTGTTTGTTTTTGCTCCCATTTTTTTATGATATGATTTTTCTATGTACACAAAAGCCCTATTTCTCTGAAATAATCTCAGCATTGTGAATTGAGTGGCTCATGGTGGCGGTGTATCTCGTCACGGTGCATCTCTGTCGATTCATTATGCTATCAATAAAATGCACCTGTGTTTTGTTGTCCATTATGCTGTCCATACCATAACCCCACCGCCACCATGGTTGATTCACAGTCACTGACATTCACAACTCTCTGGTGGATATTTCTGTAGTCAGCATGCCAATTGCACGCTCCCTCAAAACCTGTGACATCTGTGGCATTGTGCCGTGTAATAAAACTGCACATTTTAGACTGGCCTTTTATTGTGGCCAGTCTGAGGCACACCTGTGTAATAATCATGATGTCTAATCAGAATCCTGATACGCCACACCTGTAAGTTGGATGGATTATCATGGCAAAGGAGAAGTGCTCACTAACACAAATTTGTGAACAATATCTGAGAGAAAAAGGCCTTTTGTGTAGATAGAAAAAGTTTTTTATGAAAAATGAGGGTAAAAGCAAAATTGTTCAATACAATTTTACTATTTATTAAAAAAAAACATCTTTACTCATATCTACTGCGTATGATTCTCGATCCTGTCTAGATTCTTGAAAACACTCCGGAAAGCCACCCAGACCACAGTCATTTGCGGCAGGCTCTGGAGAAAGCTGAGGAGCTGTGCTCACAGGTGAACGAGGGCGTGCGCGAGAAGGAGAACTCGGATCGTCTGGAGTGGATACAAGCACACGTGCAGTGTGAGGGCCTGTCTGAGGTGTGTGAGGCCACGTAGACGATCACAGCCTTCTTTCTGTTAAATCCTGTCTGACCTGAACTCCTGTGTAAATCAGTAATTACTAATAGACACGTGTTGCTTTGTTTCTGCTTCCCTGTGTTTCAGCAACTGGTATTCAATTCGGTGACCAACTGCTTGGGCCCTCGCAAGTTCCTGCACAGCGGGAAGCTCTACAAGGCCAAGAGCAACAAGGAGCTCTTTGGCTTCCTCTTCAATGACTTCCTGCTCCTGACGCAAGTCACCAGGCCACTGGGCTCCTCGGCTTCCGACAAAGTGTTCAGCGCCAAGTCCCATCTGCAGTATCGCATGTATAAAACGGTGCGCTTTGGGATCTTGCCAGTACTTTGTACCATGCAGTTGTTGTGGAGCTGCAGCGGAGCGGCTAATGTCTACAATAGGACTGGCGGAATTGTTTTATATTTCTGAAGGCTAATACTCATCATATGATAGCTTAGCCTAGTGCTGGAGAATGTGGATGTTTATGGTGTTTAGAATGAACTCATAAAATAAGTGTTTTCATGCTAGTGAGCAGAAAGTCAAGGGTTTATATCTCAGCCCAGACAACACCATTTTACCTCTGCTTAAAAGCCATAATATTCTATTTGTCCATGACTGACCTCTTGGTTGATCTCTACAGCCCATCTTTCTGAACGAGGTTCTGGTGAAGCTCCCTACTGACCCCTCTGGAGACGAGCCCATCTTTCATATATCCCACATAGACAGAGTGTACACTATACGGGCAGAGAGCATCAACGAGAGGTACACACACACACACACACACACATACACGTAAAGTTACCTTGATATAAGACATACATTTCCACAACACACTCTCTGCAGCTTTTGCAGTAGGAAATCAACAGCGTGACATTCGATTACCAGAACAACGTTCATTTTTACGCGAGAAGCAAGAGCTATACTGCTGGCTCTAGAATTCATTGAAAACAATAAGCAAACACACTCCTCTAATCTGTACAGACTCTAAATCTTGCCTAATGGCACTTGAATCATTAAAAACAGACAACAACATAATAACAAATATACTACTCAGAGTGAACCATCTGATAAAACAGAACTATGATATAATTTTTGTTGGACACCAGGACATTGTGGAATCATGGGAAATGAACGAGCGGTTATGGCTGCTAAGAAGAACCTATTCCTCCTTCGGACCTACGACCGATTGTAAACCTATATATATATATATATATATATACACACAAAGTAAATGGCAGGAAATATGGGACAGTTCACACAAGACCAAATTGGACCACTCTAACCCAAAGAGACCAAACAATAATCACAAAATGCCATACAGGGCATTCAAAACTGACGCACTCATTCATCCTCATGGGAGACGAAATGCGAAAATGTACCAAATGTGGAAATACACTAACAATCCAACATGTACTACTAAACTGTCCAGCACTCAAGGAATACAGGCAAAGAAACTTTAACTGTAGAACATTACTACAAATCTTTGAACAAATCCCACCAGGAAAACTACAAAAATTTCTCAATGGACTAAGCTATGTAAACAAAAGAGAACTGAACAACATGTATGTATTTGAATGAATAACTTTGCCAAGGACAATGAATGCCTCCAGATAATGAAATATGGACTTTGGGGAACAGAATTCTAAATATATCTATGTATATATGTAAGTCTATGTAATGTCTATGTGTATGTATAAATGGATATATAGCCGGATGTAGCCATGAATATAGCCAGAGTTGCTGAAATGGCTTTAAACCAAAACAAACCAACAAACACACACAGACACACACGTAGACCTGCATTCACACACTGTGGAACTGCAGCATACACTGACATGCCAGAAAAACAGATATACCAGTCTAGTACTTGGTAGGGCCTCCACAGGCTTGCGGACATTTTCTGTAGGAAACGAACACCATAGTTTATGCAGACCGGCCCACAATTCAGTTGTATTCCGAGGTGTAGGATTTCTGTGTTCCACAGTATGTTGCATGGCATCCCAGATGTGTTTGATAATGTTCTGATCTGGTGACTTGGGTGGGAATTACAAAACTCCAAACTGTGTTTTTCTAATCGTAATTTGGCGTCTCTCGACATGTCAGCTAAACAAACCACATACTATAATAAAGTCAACCTGTCAACCTATTGGGTACCAGTTTTTCTGACACTTTAGTGTATAATACAACTTACACCACCAGGCTAAGTTCAAGATCAGTGATAGAGCTCTTCAATATTGACTGATGAATCTGCGGTTGTTAGTGCTGTGTTGATGATGAGTCTTGGATGTTATCTTGTCAGGACTGCATGGGTGCAGAAGATCAAGGCTGCATCTGAGCTCTTTATTGAAACAGAGAAGAAGAAAAGAGAGAAAGCATATCTGGGTGAGTTATTTGTGATATTTTAGTGTATAAGAAAACTACAGAACAGTACAATAAAGTATGGAAGCATGTATTATATATAAATTCAGACACACAAGGCTACTGTAGTGTTGTGGAAAACACAACACACAAAATAACACGAAATATCAGTTGAAGACAAAACGCCCCAAGTAGCAAAAAATGTTTTGTAAGTTTGATTGGCTGCAAATACACAACACAATAAACTGAGTTGTCCCAGGAAGCAACTGGGGAGCTCATACTGGGAGCCTCCTTTATACTCTTCTTTAGATTGTGTGGGCTGAATTCTCATTGTCACATTGTCTATTAATCCCCTTTGTAATTTTAAACCTCACGCCATCAGACTACCATTGTCTACGTTTCTGCCATATATGTATTATTATCTCTGTTCTCTGTTTGTCCCCATCTGCGTCATTCCCAAATCAAACCTTTAATTTTACTGTTTACTTTCCTCCCAGTTCATGATTCTCAGTAACTGTCCTTCCCTGCTTTACATATCATCATGTGCTGTGCAGTTAATAAGATGCGAGTTATAACAAAATGCATAATAAGGTGTTGGTACACTGGTGAAAATATACCATTAATGTGGTAATGTGTTCAAATAACCTTAATACATTAATATGCTCAAAATATATGTTTGTGTATACAGTCATTTTCTCCAAACATTGGCATAAATATACCCTCTTAAAAAAACAAAACTTTATCATTTGTACACACTTTGAGAGCAGAGATTGATTGCAGTAAGGAAAAATGTTTATATATCGACACTTTCCTAAAATAATCATTTTATTTGAATAAACTCAAGTTTTTCAGGAAACACAAAAAAATACCCAAAAATGAAGTCACACTCTTGACACTGACTATTAAACTAAAGGGGTAGAATCAATTATCTGATCAAGGAAACTTTCAGGAGATGAAATTATTTTAGAAAGCTGACGATAGTATGATATTTTCTTCTATGTGGTGAGGACTTCAGGAGAGATAAACTGTGGCAAATATTTACTGGAAAACTCTCTGAGGTGAACTTTCATTGCATCAGACATTGAACTGACATCAGACTTCATGTGTCTACCTCTTGTCTGCTTTATTCTCTCTCTCTCTCTCTCTCTCTCTCTCTCTCTCTCTCTCTCTCTCTGTGTGTGTGTGTGTGTGTGTGTGTGTGTGTGTGTGTGTGTTTTTCTAGGCTGTGTATTTGGTATGGTCATATGGGATTTACAATGATTCATACTGGCCCGACCTCCCTCTAGAGGTAGACAGGGGATCTACTGATCAAATACCATCACTGGGTCCAGGTTAAAATTCTGTTTGGGTATACTGAATTAAACTATCATTTCTGTTTCTTCATGACTTTTGGGACAGATCAATCAAGCAGTCATTGTTTTATCTGCTCAGTCCCTCAGGGTCAGGCTTTTGTCCGGAGCCTTCCCGGAATCACTTGGTGCAAGGCAGCAACACCCCCTGGAGAGACCACCAATCCACTGCAGGGTACAATGCTAATTATTAAATCAGATTGTATTATTAAATCAGTAATGTAGTCATTACAGTCCACCAAAAGAGGCAAAGGAGGCACTCTGCAGCCCAGTGTGTCTGCCCTTAACCAGCAAGTAATTGAATAAATAATTGATGAGGAGGTAAATGTACATTGCTTATCAAAGAGAAGACAAAAATTGTGTAATTCCAAATATTGGCTTTGCAATTCTGTGATTAGTTTTTTTTTTGGATCATAGTAAATTCCACACTTTATTAGAAACAGATGTACACCTCCATATTTATGCATTTATCAGTGATTGTGTCAGCAACACAATGCATTAAAGCATGCCATACGTAATGAGGTAGAGAGCACAGACCCTCACAGAGACAAGATATAAAAGGCACAAGCGCATGTGGTTTATCACTGACCTAGGCAAACAGTCCAAAGACACAATCCACAGTCATTGACAGGAAACAAGCGAAAGGTCATGTGATCTACTAGCAGACTGGACAAGGCTTGGACAAGAACAAAGGCTAAAACATAAGCAAAGTCTGATTACCAAAAAGCACAAACTAGGTTGGCATGTATGTGGCCATCTTGGATGGCTGCCAGGGATTCTGGGAACCTGAACTAGTGCTGGAGGTCATACCAAGATACCAAACAATATCAGTCGATATTCATATCACACCAGAATAAAGAAAAAAGTGACCACTGGATTTTTGATCATGGCATGGATGTTTGGAGTAGAAGGGCTTGCTTGAATATTTCACATTTCAGAATGTGTTGATCTGACATTTGCACAGCAGCAGTCTTTAGTCTTTACGCAGAATAATGGAAATCATGGTGGGTGATTCTGTGACTTGGATTCTGCCTCTGAACCTGATGTGGCCTTCTGCTGTTATAGCCCATCCACCTGAAGCTGTTGTGCATCCTGAGATGTAAAGAGTAATTATATAAGTTTACTATAAAGTTTCTGACAGCTCAAATCTTACTGGTCATTCAGGAATATCTACAGGTGTTTCTAATAAAGTAAACATGAAATGTACATGTCCAGCAAAACCTTTTTTATTTTTAATTGTTACTTTTCTTATCAGATTTTCAAATCCTGGAGATGTGAAGCAAAAACTGATTGTCTATACCTGGACAACTTTAAAACGCTTAACCTAAAAGTAAAGTCAGTATGACTCTGCACCTTACTAGTGGCTGGGTGAAGGCTCATTTTTAATCCTGCCC
>JAOVVF010000027.1:8574706-8586995 GCA_028565595.1 Duopalatinus emarginatus
AGGCTTGCCTTTGCCTAACAAGCACATCAGTAAGCCTTGGGTGTCCATAACCCTGTTCCTGGTACACCAGTCCTTCCTCTGATTGCTTCTGGTAGACACTAACCACTGCATACACCCTATCAGATCTGTTGTTTTGGAGATGCTCTGACCTAGTCGGCTCTAGTCTAAGTCACTCAGGTTCTTCCGCTTGCCCATTTTTCCTGCTTCCAACACATCAACTTTGAGAACTGACTATTTGATGACAAAAGCCATTGTAATTCACAGTGTAATTCACATCACATGCCAGTGGTGTTAATGGCTGATCTGCACATACAGTAGATTGTTGTAGTGTATGTATGTATGTAATGGCATCATTTAGCCCGCAGATGTCACTAAACCGTTGCTCCTTCTCCCCGTAGTCAGGCATGTTGCTGTGTTGACCTCCTCCGTCTCTCAGTGTGACGCTGAAGTGGCTTTTGTGCTCAGCAGCGATGATTCACCAGCCCGTGTGTGCCAACTGACTTCTGTGTAGCTCTAATCCCCTTCTCCTGCAGTCACGACCGCAGAGAGAGTGAGAGCTGTAGTGACTCAGCTGTCAGAGCGAAATGTTTAAAGCGTGCAGCTGCAATATGTTTTAGAGCTGGCTAATGACTTATGTTCACAGGTTCCCATTTTGAGAGGCACTCCGTTCAGTGTACTAATAACCGTATGCTCTCATGATCTACTACACCACCCTCTCAGAAAAAATGCAGGCTTACAACAGGGTTATAAATGTTTTGCCACTGGAGTGGTGCATTTGATTTGTTTGTGCTTGTAGTTACAGGTAGAACAATACTATACAAGTATGTAAGGGTAGTGTAAGGACCATCATTTTATTGGGGCAGCCATAGACTGGTGGTTAAGACACCCGCCTTGGGACAAGAAGGTCCCTGGTTTGAGCCCCGAAACAGTCAAGACTCGACTGAAGTGTCATTTAACATTTAGACATTTAACCTCCATATTTAGCCCATCTGTGCAGTGGAACACACACTAGGGGGCAGAGAACACACTTGCCCAGAGAGTATCCATGGTGTCTGGGGAGCATTTAAGGGGTTAGGTGCCTTGCTCAAGGGCACTTCAAAGAGGCAGCTAAATATACGCTTGTGGTTAAGAAACCAGCCTTGTGATCTGAAGGGCTCCGGTTCGATTCCTGCACCAACAAGACGTGACTCTTGAGGAAAGGACCTGACCCCCTGCTCCTCCCTGGGTGCTGTGGATGGGGTTGCTGGGCATGTGTGTTCACTACCCCTTAGTGTGTGTGTCTTTTACTGCATGGACAGGTTAAATGTGGAGGTTAGATTCTTCTATGTGCAGGCACAGTGGACAATGAGTCACTTCACTTTGCGACAATAGGGGGTCACAAGAACGGTTCCCTAACCTCGAACCACAGCTGCCTCCTTAATTATCATGCAAAGGTTAGAAACATGGGTTCCCTTGATGTTTAGATCATAGAATATAGACAGCACCTAGGTTCTACATGGGTTCCACATAGTTAATGGTGTCCCTGTTCCCTTGATGTTTAGAACATAGAATATAGACAGCACCTAGGTTCTACATGGGTTCCACATAGTTAATGGTGTCCCTGTTCATGGCGCCGGGGAGCGTTTGAAGGGTTAGGTGCCTTGCACAAGGGCACTTCAAAGGGGCGGCTATATATAGATTTGTTGTTAAGGAACCAGTCTTGTGAAGGTCTCAGTGTCGATTCCCGCTCCGACAAGACGTGACTGAAGTACCCTTAAGCAAGGCACCTAACACCCAACTGCTCCCTGCGCGCTGTGCATGGGGTTGCCCAACGCTCTGGGTGCATGTTTGCTACCCCTTTGTGTGTGTGTGTTTGTGTTAATGTGTGTGCAAATTCCTGAGTGTGCAAGCACAGTCACTTCAGGTCTGTGGGTTCCCTAACCTTGACCCTCATTCATATGACGCAACAACACAAAATATTATATATTCTAGATTTCCTTGAACGTGCTGTATGACGTAGTGACATTATAGGATCAGGGATCAACAGCGGTGGTACGTACGTCCGGAATCGCACGTGTTGCTGACGCGCGCGACGTCAAACCCCCCGGGCAGCTCGGTGTGACGTCACCGGGCGCACTGAACGCGATTGGCCGAGCTCGAAGAGTGACGCGCTTGCAGAAAGGACCCAACTTCCGCATTGAGGGTCGCGTCTGTCTGTCCGTCTGTCTGTCTGAGTCTCATGAAGGGATTTCAAAAACGTTTTTTGAGGGCATGGGTGTCTTCGTGTGATTGGGGTATCAGTGCTGAATGGTGTTTGTGTGAATAGTAATAAATAGGTTTGCATAAACACACACACTTTCATAAGGAATGACCATGACATTAGTGTTTTAATGCACGATCACGTGATTAATCCATATATATATATATTAATTCACCAGACATGTTGCGATGAACGCACGCCTTATATATTTATCTATATATATATATATAGAGAGAGAGAGAGAGAGAGAGAGAGAGAGAGAGAGAGAGAGAGAGAGAGAAATAAATAAATAAATAATGGAGGCAGAGGCAAACGGATTGGAAACGGTCAATTTACTCGGTCGTGATGTCAGCGAGTGTTTTAGGTGCTCTCCGAGAATGCCTGAGTAGTTGCGGTCTGGCTCGTGCCTCACCAATGACGGTCTCTCCATGTTGCACGTCCTCCAGTTCGGCGTGTGGCTTCTCAAACTGCCATCACGAATTCCTCCGATCCGGAAGCACAGCACCGAGGAGGTGGGCTGCTCATCCTGCGGCTCGCAGTCGGCCAAGCCTCGGTGCTGTCGCGCCAAGCGCGCGGAGCTGTCCAACAACTTTATGCGCGACATGGAGTGCCGAGTGCTGTCCATCCAGAGTCATGTAGTCAGGGGCTACGTGGGAAACAAATCCGCGTCCTTTCCGTTACAGGTAACACTCGTGCGTGCTTTTTTTTTAAATGTATGTAATTAATAGTACTGTTTGCATGGACAAAGCATGCACGTTTTGTCAGAAAGTAAGCATAGGTCACATGGTAAAAATATCTTCATGCCTTTTCCTATTACTGCATTTGACCTGTTTAACAGGTGCTCCATCCTCAATTTAATCAAGTTATCCAGAAATCCAGCAGGGCTTTCAGTCAGTCCGGACAGTGTCCCAGTCTTCTGGATGAAGATGACACTATATCAGCAGATGGTGTAGTAGAAATGGTGTAGAAATTGTGTAGTAGAAATGGTGGAATGCAAATTAAGGGTGGGAATCTCTCAGTGTCTTTCGATTCGGTTAAAATTTTTGCTGTCACTGTTCGATTCAGATTCGATTTTCGATTCAGGAACGATTTTTTCTATTTAAATGTTCTATACATTATGTGATTGACAAGATGAAAGGACAATGTAAACAAATAGAACATTTATTTAAAACTATATTTTTAGGTTCCTTACTGTATCAAATCTTTTTGCATCATTTTATATGTTTATACCAAAAATAGGAATGCATAAAATTCTGTAACTTAAATGACGGTTTGGCTTTTTCTTAAATAAAAAAAAAAAATCTGTCGATGAACAAATAACTAAAAATTAATACATATTAATATATTAATATATCTATATTAATACAAAAGTAAACCTAGACTTCAGTCCACCACTGTGCCTTAACCTTTAACTGAAAATCAAATACAGACTTTAAATCCATTGTGCATTACTGCATTTATATTTTGTATACTTTTAATTAATAAAGGGAGCTGGCTAACTAGCTCGCTGTGTGGTGGCCTAGACGGCCTTCTTCTACGGTGGCTGAGTAGACACTGTGATATGCATTACACTTGGGAGTATGAGCGGCAAAAAATAAAACATTTTAAAATCGATTTTTGGCATTTTAAATTGATTCAGAATCGCCAGGACTAGGAATCATGATTCTTTGCAGAATCGATTTTTAGCACCCCTAGTGGAAATGGTGTATAAGCAATAGTATAGTAGAGATGGTATCGTAGAAATGGTAGAGTAGTAATTTACATTTACGGCATTTGGCAGACGCTCTTATCCAGAGCGAATTACAAGGTGACTGGTATTACAGGTAGGCCAATGTAGTGTTAGGAGTCTTGCCCAAGGACCCTTATTGGTGTAGCAGACTAGCTGCCCAGAAAAGGAATCGAACCCAGGTCTCTCACATGGGAACCCAATGATGTTACCACTGTACCACACCAACCACCATAGTATAGTATAGTAAAACTAGTGTAGAATAAATGGTATAATTTGGTGTCTTTAGATGTGTGTGGTTGTGCATTGTCCTGTTGGAAAAGGCCAAATCTATTAGAATGATTGCAGGACATGAACTGGGTGTAAAGGTGACACACATAATGTTAATCTGTCAGAGATGTTTGTAGATGTACCAGGGGTCCCATCGAATTTCAGCTAAACGAACCATTATAGAGCCACCAGCAGCATATGTATTTTGAATAGATTTGTCTGTACCGGTATTTCTGGCAGTTCAATTTAATTGGCACTAATTTCCTAATTGTGAGAATGTCAGTCCAGATGATGCTTTTAGTCCATGTTTTGATGGATTTGTCCACAGCATGTTTAGCTTTTCTGTTATGTTTGTACTAGAACTAGTGGAATGGGGATTTTTTTTTTCATCTAATATTGTACAATTTGTTTTATGTTGCAGGTGATGGGCTTTGAAGTGGACTCCATCAACTCAGTACAGTTCTCCAACCATACAGGTATATTTGGATCATGCGGTGCCTTAATATGTATCTAGCAGGCTAGCACTGTCTTAGTAAATGGTACAATCAGAAGCCCACCTGATGCCTGTCTTTGTATGTTGAACTCTATCGTTTCTAACAGTGGAAATGTTTCATTGAATGTTGACCATAAGAAAGGCAAGGTTCGTTCACAGAAAGATAAAAACATGCATTGTAAGGACCTCCTCGGAACATTATGTCTCGATGGACAAATCAGCGCCTTGTGTTTTTTCAACCCTTGATAAGTTCTTTAAAACCTCTGCTGGATTTAATGTGGTGAAAAATCGGTCTTTATGAGGCCACTGCCCATTACAGATCCTGTCATTCTTCCATCTTTAGCCAGAAACTAGAGCTTAGTTACTATGAAGGTAACGTATTCGCTTAATCATTCTTTTCTTGATAACTCGGATGAGCTTCGTTAGTTTCATTAGCGAATGATTATGCAGTATTTACGCATGCAGTTTAACAGGCGCGTAATCCGACACTGTATGCCTATAGACTCTCTCGTCCATTCCTGATTACTGTTTCTGCTGTGGCCAATCAGGTGTGTGTGTGCGCGTGATAAGATGGTCAGGAGGCGTGTACTGATCTCGGTGCATGTGCCGAGATAATTGCTGTGTAGGTGGTGGTTGAAAACGGTGTTGTTCAGCTGCATCGTCATGTGATGAACCATGACCTTTGACCTCTACAACGAGGCTACAGCTAGTTTAATTAATATTGCCTATTGGTCACATTTGATATCTTAAAAATTCTCCATGATAAAGAGTGATACGAGGGATAATTTCAGGATGGAGTGAATGATTAACTGCTTGAGGCAGTATGATGATTTGTCTAGGGAAATGTGTGTGTGGTGTGTGTATTAAATGATCAGTATGCAGAATGCCTCTTGGAGGTAGTGTAGGAGTCACAGGACAGAGAGCAGACACAGTGTAACAAAACTTTAAAGGGCAGCAAGTGAGGACAGCTTTGTGTTTCAGGTTGTGTGTGTGTGTGTTCCTTGCTCCTTGCTCCTGATTATACCCTTAAAAATCCTATAAGCATATACAGATATGATCTGTTATATTACACACTATCTAGTTCTGACCTGAGGAAAGGAAGTCTTTAGGACAGTCTCTCTTTCTCTGTATCATCAGTCCCTTTTCTACCTCTCTTATTTAGATCTCTGACTTCCTTCCAAGTCACCCGTAACCCTGCTGCGTAACCTGAATTTCTCTGTTAAGACATTTTTGACTCGTGGGCATTGTGGCTCTGTCAGAGTGAGCTCATAGTGTGGAGGACCGTTCTGGCTTTTGCTTATAAAGACCTTTTTCCCCCGTTTCTGCTGGTAATGGCAGGATGAAGAAATATCATAGAGACGTGGTATATTATTGTTACACCTCGAGTAACCAGATCTATTCTGTGCTCTTTTTTAAGCATCCTGTTAAAGTTCTTTTTGTCACCAGGTTCGCTCAAAGAAATTTGATGTGTTTTCGTCTCAGAAATTCATTTTGTTCAATCAGTCATGATTGTCTGAAAGCCCAGACTGAAATGTGTGCGATGTTGCCAACCCACCACACTATATCACACAGTCAGTGTAGACCAAATTCTGACAAACTGTTTAGTTTTAAAATGTCCTCATGACCACATACGTCTTCTCAAGTTCATGTCCGGTTACCCAGCTAGTTATTCGTGTTCTAGAAAGATGCTTCCTCGTCTGCTTTGTGTGTTTGTTCATCAGTCATGAAATACGTCCACGCTGATGTCTCACCTGTTCATTAGAATCAACATACACCAGGCTTGTGTCACATATTGAGTGCAGCCATTGCTCAAGTTTAGAGTCTTTAGACCAGAAGGTTGCCGGTTCGAACCCTTGTTGGATGCAAGGCATCTAACTGCCCAACTGCTCCTTGTATGCTGTGAATAGGGTTAAACCCCACAACTCCGGGCAAATGTGTAGTGTGTGTGTCACCTCATGGATAAGTCCTCTGTGTGCAAGCAGTCACTTCACTTTCACTTTCTCTTTCACAGTATTGGACACTTGTATCGATTAGCCATGAGATATAACGTATCCCAATTCAGACTGTTTGTCATGCGTCCTTCTGATTAGTTTAACTTGAAACATTTGGGTTCTCACCTGCAAGCTTCATGCTCTGTATGCTACTGTGTCTGTGTCTGTGTCACTGCTGACTGTGTATGTAAAGGTCAAGCTCATAATGATGATTAAAATATAGAAATATATCGAGATATACCTTACAAAAGTGTAAGGTATGCATGCAGTACTTGGTTGATGTTGGAGCCTGAGGCAGGTGGTGTCTAATAGATGGCATATGCCAGTTGTTTGAAGACTCAATTGCGTTGTGTTTGAGCTTATTGTTCTTCACCAGTACAACCTGCCGTTGGAGTAACATCAGCTGTAACGTATATATGTCATGCAGCGACCAGAGTATTTTGTCAGTTATTGCGGTAATAAGGGGCTTCATGTAGTATCGTAGCGAACAGGCTGTCCCGTGGAGAGGGAGAGGGAGAGGATGTGTATGCAATAATTACCGTGTGCGTGTAGCTGGCAGCCATGGAGGGTTTTCTGAATGGGAAGAGTTGCACTCTTTAGTGGAAATCTGAAGGTGAATGACGCAGACGGTCGTGTGCACGTGTGTGTAAAAGTGTGCTCAAGTCTTCCTAGCTGATTCATTGCGTATGTGTATGTGAGAGCATGTCGTCTCATTAGGATCCCGCAGCACATGGCGCCGTCTCACATGCCGTTTCACTCATTCTGGCAACAGCGATGGCTTCCTGGGCCTTGGAGAGTGAAGAGGGAAAAAAAAAGAAAAGGCACAGAGACGAAAATAGAGTATGAGTGAGACTGGGATGTAAGAGGATAGGAGGAGAGGGGGAGATTACATGTAAACAGCAGGTGGGAGATCACGATGGAGGCAGATCTGAAAGAGAGAGGGATAAGGGAAATGAAGTCTGACGTCAGCTTTTCAACCACTGGGTAGATCTGAGACTTCTAAATGGTAGTCAAACCCGGGGATGGACGTTGGGGCTTGGAATCCTGGTACTGATTTGCATTTGGCTTCTCTTTGTTGTATAAGTGAGTGAAAGCATGTCTTTTCCAATTCTACAATTTTACAAACAACAGTTTGTTGCAATATGGTAAAAAAAAGAATATGTTAAGCCTTATATGGTAACATAATCCATGCTTGACAGTATTAAGGTTTGATTCATTATCTTCAAAACTGATAATCTGGATTGATATACACTAACGTGCCTGAAAAACTGGTACAGACTGTTAAATAAAACTGTTGTGGCTAGTGGTGGCTCCATAATGCTATGAGGTTTGTTTAGCTGGTACACCTAGTGGTTAGGGAACCGGTCTCCTGATCGGAAGGTCGCGGGTTCGATCCCCACCCAGGGCAAGACACGACTGAGGTGCCCTTGAGCAAGGCACCTAACTCCCCTGACTGCTCCCCGGGCGCTGTGGTTTGGGGCTGCCCCCCGCTCCGGACAAGTGTGTTCACTGCCCCCTAGTGTTCACTGGTGTGTGTGTGTGTTTCACAGCACGGATGGGTTAAATGCTGAGGTCACATTCCTTCTGTGTGCAAAAAAAAAAAAACACAGTAAGGTAAAATAGTTCACTTTCTTACTTTCTTCTTCTTTCTTTCTGACGAGCCATACTCGTTCATCTCCTGCAGTCATTCTGATGAGTTTGGCCACTTCCGACAGGAAAATGAACCACCACACACGTCTAGAGACGCCTAGTTATGATTACACCTTGGAATACAACAGAACGGTGGACAGGTGTTCAGTGCATACAGAATATTTCCGTAATTTTGCAGTCCATAATACCATTTCTGGCACCTCAGAGTATAGCAGGAGGCCAAAACATGTTTTTCTGAAAAGCCATCCAGGCGCATCTTTTCATGCTATGTAACATGCAGCGGAAAGGGATGTCTACCCTCTTCTATACACATGACCACACACATTGGTTAATGTTGCGGTGACTGACAGATGACAGATAGAGCATCGCCTCCTGCTCCCAGGCTCTCGGTCATGGTGAGTCAAACTTGCCATCACGGCTGGGCGAGTGAAATCCTTCGTCTTACTCATTCCCATCCCTCATGCCTCCTCATTCTGACTCAATCCCAGAAACTGACTGATGACTTCTATCTTTGAAATCCACTTTCTCCAGTAGTGCTACCTACTGCTGTCTGGTTCCTGTTTGTCCAGTATGTGGTGCGGTATTTCTCCTCACCCAGAGACCCCAGTCTCTGTTGTTGTTGTTTTTGCCTAATGTCAGCTCCATCGTGTTCGAGGATTATCGTGGCTTTTAATTTCCCCTCCTTGAACTTTAGCTCTCATCAATTAGAAAAGGCAAGATGCTGAAGTGTGGTGCTGAGCCACAGAGCAACAGAGCGGCCTGTATAAACAGTGCTAAATGCTTGTGAAGATACACTTTATACTAAGACCTTTTCACTCATTACCCGGGCGAACGTGTTAGTATTTATTAAGATCGAAGAGCAGGAGGTGGAAGAACTGACTACGATACTGTGTGACCTTCAACGGCTATAAGTACAGGCTGCAAAGTCTTAGGGTGGGGGTAAAGGCACCACACGCAATCATTTCTTGTCCGTGTATGCCATCAATCATCCGTACGTGTATTAATATGTTTGTCTGGATGCTCGTGATTATGATTGCGTTAAATAAATCGCTGGTGTCGTAGGTATCTGATAGCGTGTGCGTTTTGCAGTGTAAAGACATTGCTCAATTGCAGCAGCGAATAAAGATGACAGGAGGACGTCTTATGACAAAGAATCCCCCGTGCGCACGTACGTACGCGCACACGCACGCACACACACGTGCACACAGAGATAGTGCCTCTCGTGCAGCCCCTCAGGCTTTCTTCTGCCCTGTTACTTAGCAACAAGCAGCACATCATGTGACCAGATTGGTGATTCACCTGAGTTGTGACATCACGGCTTCCCACGGCAACAGTAACCGTCTCTGATGGCGCGGCGAAGCCTGTGTGCACTGCACCGTTTTTTTTTTTTTCCCCTCTGTGTGCATGTCCGTGTGTCTGTGTGTCAGTCAGTCAGTTAGCGTCCGTGTGGCTGTATGCTTCTGTCTGTTCCTTTTTTTTCATTTCTGCAGCTTTCACATCACTGACTCAGAGAAACTGGGTCTCACTACTACTTAGTCAGCTGAATAATGTTTAGAAGACCATCAGTTTATTTCGATATTGAATAATCAATTGCTCAGCGTTGCGCTTTCATTAAAAAAAAACAAAAAAACGACGCTAGACAGCAGAAAAGTGCTTCCACTTTTTATACCCATCATAAAATTCGGTTTCAAGGAATCTGGAAATGTTTGAAGCACCTTCTGCTGGTAAACTGCTCTTGCATGGCCTGCAAAAAAAAGATATATGGCTCATATACACCAGTTAGCCGAAAGTTACACCTCATTAACACTGGGGGTAGCTGTAATCTTGTGGTTAGGAAACAATCCCATGTACCAACAAGCCACAACTGAAGTGCCCTTGAGCAAGGCATGTGTGAACTAGTGTGTGTGTTTCACAGCATGGGTGGGTTTAGTGAAGATAAACGATTTGTCTGCTGTGCTTGCACACAGGGGAAGGTGACCTCCGCATTTAACCCATCCCTGCAGTGAAACACACGCATTGGGCAGTGAAGACACTTGCCTGGATTGAGGGGGCGGGGCAGCCCTAAACCTACAGTGCCCAGGGAGCAGTTGGGGAAATAAGGTGCCTTGCTCAAGGGCACTTCGGTCTTTCTTGCCCTGTGCTGGGATCGAACCTGGGACCTTCCAGTCATGTGACCAGTTCCCTAACCACTAGGTCACAGTTAGTTTAAATAGGGAGGTCAAATACTTCCATGTACAAGCACCCTGGGCAGTGAGTCGCTTCACTTCACCAACACGTATGAAAGCCATCCCCAAACAGTTGCCATAAAGTTGCAAGCACACATTGGTATAGGATGTCTTTGCCACGTTGTACGCTCTGTGATGCTTTTCTGTTTACCACAATTGTACAGAGTGGTTATTTTATTTATATGCTGTATCCTTTATGAGTGCCTGAGTGGAGAGAAAAACATCATGAGCAGTGTGCACAAATCTGTTGTATTCCAAGGTGTAGGATTCCGAGGTGTTACATGGCAACCCAGATGTGTTCGCTAACAACCACCAGCCACTACATTGTATTTTTTGACAGTCAAGTCAAGAATTTGTAGGTCAGCTCCCTGTTACTTCACCCTCTGACCTTTTTATCTTTATATCGTCCAGGTTACGCACACTGGAAGGGGCAGGTCGTGACGGCAGATGAGCTCCACGTGCTGTATGAGGGAATCAAGCTCAACAACGTCAACCACTATGACTACGTACTCACAGGTGGGTGAGGGGATTTAGGTCGTGTTTGCAAGGCAACCTAGGAAACCCATGACGCACCTGAGGTACAGGTCATTTCATACTGGAGCCGATGCTAATCTGTATGTAGAGGATGAGGAATTTTCATTTGTAATGTTTTGCTGAGTTTATACTCTGTGCAGGTGGTAAAAAGTTACATTGCGTAACCTTATAATGCGATTGTCTTTAAAAGGGCAGAACATATTACTGAGACCGTGTGATACAATAAACTATAAAAAATATCACTCCAACTGTGCTCGCTATACCTTTCACATTTTACCTCGGGGACCGTAGAGGACGAGTGGTTATTTAGAAGGTTTCTCTCTCTCTCTCTCTCTCTCTCACACACACACACACACACACACACACACACACACACACACACACACACACACACTCACAGACGTTATGCACCATTTCCAGTGGTATTGTGTGTCTGTGTGTGTTACATTCTGATGGATATACTCTCTTGTCTCATCGCCTTGAGATGACAGGAAAGGGAAGAAATGGGCAACCGAGCGAGAAAGGAGAAAGGTGTGCAGTGCAATAGAGCTTCAAATACTTATTCGGAGGATATTATTCTGCGGCTTTATTCACACACATAAAACAAAATATAATAATCAGCAGCGGCCGCGACTCAACGAAAGCTCTGGGTTTACTGATCCAAACGTCATAGGGTTTGAGCCCCAACACCATCATGGGCCCTTGAACAAGGCCCTTAACCTTGACTTCTCCAGGTCTCCACGCTGTATCATGGCTGCCCCTGTGCTCTGACCTCAACTTCAGTATGCGACAAAACAATTTCACTGTGCTGTGATGTCAGTGTGAGACGAAACAAAGGCTTCGTCCACACCGCTGCCTATACTGTCTACCCTCTTTAATAACTTTAGACAGTTTTGAGGTGTCCTCGCTATAGTCTTGCCCCATCAGACTATCACGTTTTTGGTCCCTTGAAAGAAGCCCTAAGGGGATAAAATTGATGCCTGATTAAGAGTTGAAGACGGAGGTGCATTAGTGGCTTGCAGCTCAGAATAAAACATGTTTTTATAAAGGAATATGAAAGCTTTTTGACTGATGGACAAAGTCTATTTACATTTACATTTACAGCATTTGGCAGACGCTCTTATCCAGAGCAACTTACAAGGTTATTGGTATTACAGGTAG
>JAOVVF010000027.1:8596136-8609543 GCA_028565595.1 Duopalatinus emarginatus
TGCTACACCAATAAGGGTCCTTGGGCAAGACTCCTAACACTACATTGGCCTACCTGTAATACCAGTAACCTTGTAAGGTGTGGACGCATCGTCAATGCGACCACCCTTCAATATTCGCAACTGGATCTTGCACAGACTGCAGGAACGGGAGCTGGCGGAGTAAAGTCCAGTCTATGTCCAGTACAAATAAAGCAAACATTTGCATTTTCAGGTGATTTTGCTCTTCCAGGTAATGTCTAGATAGGTTCAAGGTTGCAGTGCATGTGTGAAACAGGCAACACACACACACACACACACACACACACTCACACACACACACACAGAGAGTCAACATGCTACCCATGGCTTAAATAATAACCTATCAATATTGTTGTGTTATGTTCAATAGTACGTATCACATGGAACGTGTAACGTTTTGCTCCTTTTACTCTTTAATAGATGGCGTGTGAGAAAACATTCTCCGTCATGCACCATGTTATTCAGAGGACCATTACTTACGCCTTCGGTAACTATTCAGCAGTTTCTGTTTGTGTTTTTGCTGTATTCAAACGACACTTTCCCCTACTTTGTAAAATTTTTTTTCTTTTCTCCCAGAGATGGCAGGTCCTGGCAGAAAACCGAGCCCAGCCCAGCTAGAGCTACGAATGATACAGAGCAAAGCAGACATCGAGGATCCAGCCATCGTATTGAAGGCCACTGTTCTATAGAAACTTCATGTACACTCACACACACACACACACACACACACACACACACACACACACACACACACACACACACACACACCATTCCCCTCTCTCCTTTGCCACAATCGCACAATGTATAGATGTTGTACGTTTTTGGATCTGTAATGTGACATTGCCTTAGAAATCTTGAACAGAGCACAACATTTCATTCGGAGGGAGAAATAGCAGGGTACAGCTTCATCGACGAGCAGCAGAGAGAAAGAGAGAGAGAGATAGAGAGAGAGAGAGAGAGAGAGAGAGAGAAAGAGAAGGACAGACTGCTTTGAGGAAAGAGAGAGAGAGAAATCTCTTTTTCAGCTGTTTTCCTCTCTAACCATGTCTCCTCCTCGGTACTCATCTCAAACCCCTGTTTGTCCTGCACATCGGAGAAGCCTGTTTAATCAAATTTACCTGAGAAAACTGCCAGCACTGAAACGAGCGAAAGAGAAGTCGTTAATTAGCATATCATTAAGCCATCATCATTAAGGGATGTGTGTTTCCTGAAGATCACCTCACAATTCAATTTTCATGTTTTATGGAATAAACTGCAGGCCAGCTCTGAAAAAATCCCTCGTGCATGGATGTTCAGGGGGGAAAATGCTCTGATTGTTATTTTATTGCATGAATACATGCCTTAAATGGAAAAAAAAAAAACACTTTTTTTTTTCTTTATTTCCCGTGTACATTTGCATGCGTGAAATGTGGGATTCACATTTCAACTTGCTTTTTTAAAATGGTTTTAGGAAAAATATCTTTGCTGCTATATCGTTCCAAAATGAAGGAATTTACTTAATTAATCCAAGGACATGTTTGATAGGTAACGTTAGCCTGAACCAGGTTTGCTGGCTAATTACAATATTGTGTTAACCAGTAGCCAGGGTTAATATGTTCTGAACTACACTGAAGTTTTAGAAAAACTGGTACACCGGTCTAATACATGACTGAACGAGTTTGAGGAAATATTCATGTAGGCAATGAACACCATACCTTCTGAAGGCTTCAGAAGGCTCTACACTGAGATCTGGTGTTTAGGTGTGAACGGCAAAACCTCAAAGTCACATGAGCGTTCCTCTAACCATAATTTGGTGTCCAAACCCATCAGAATGAATGCAGAACATGAATAACTCATCAGAAAGTACGGAGCACATAGCTTTCATCTGTCAGAGACATTTGTAGTTGTACCAGGGGTCCTAAAGAATGCCAGTTAAACAAGCCCCACACTATTATCCTGCCCCCACCAGTCTATGTAATTTGCCCCATTTTTCTGGCACTTCAGTGTAATTTATTGTGTCAACCGTAGCTAGCAAATCAGCTAACATTTGGCTAGCTACTACTAGCATATTTTGTACACAAACGACAGGTATTTAGCAAGCTAGCTAACATTTGGCTAGCATTGTACTGTAAAAACAACAGTGTTGCTAGCAAGCTGGCTAACACTAAGCTAACTGTGAATTGGCAACGACCAAATTCAGTGCTAATATTCTCTGTTTACACAATTGTATATGTTTATTCACAGTGTTCAACCAGCTTTCATATCATGAAGGAGACTCAACAGCCTCGCTAGACATCGCTACGATTACACATTGTTTAGATCATTCAACACTTCTTCTCATCTCTGTCCTGTTTTCTCGTTCATCATCCATCCATGTTGGCCACGTGTGACCTTTTTCATTTCCAAGGACTTGTGAAATTTTAGAAATCGCGTCCATGTGCAGGACCAGTCAGGGGTCGTCGTTGCTCTCGGTGTTGCACTTCCTCCTCACCTTTTCATAAAAGCGATGATGTATTAAATCTATGGTTCGAGTGTGTATCCGTACATGTGAGAGTATGGACGTGTTTAAGGGAGTGAAAGAATTGTGTGCGTGTGTGTGTATGTATGTGTGTGTGTGTGTGTGTATCTATATACATGTTTGTGTCCTTAGGTAAGATGTGAAGGTGTAATGGGGTATTTTGGGGACAAAAAAAATTGAAATCTGAACCTTTGTGTGAGGGCAGCTGAATTTAATGATCCAAGGTAGTAGTAACCTGTGGTTGCTGACCTAAGAACAGCTTTTTTTTCTCTTAGGATAGTTCATGTTAGTCTTTTGAGTTAAAGAGCCTGATCTGAGATCAGCACAGGAAGACAACTTCTACCTAAAGCTCTTCGAAACTGACCGTAGGCTAACTGCCTCCACGAGTACCGGCACTGCCAAAATGTGTTTGTAGACAGTTTATAGGTTGGATTTTGGTGCGAGAGAGGGTATTAAAAAGGGGGAGGGAGGGATTTCCATGTGTCTGTCTTGTTGAAAGACAGTTATCCCACCTTGTCATGGCCTATGACATCCCCGATAGAAATCTAACAATAGCAATGCGGCCCACATTCTCCGTGGGCAAGCGAATATTTTTGACTGTTATCACAGTGTTAGCACGTTCCCTGAGGGAAATATAGGGCGGAAGTTTTGCAGTGTACTACAACATTTTTGTTTGTTTCATGTACATAGTGTATGTAATAATGTATATCGGTCTGTGGAGTTTGTGTGGTATTGATTGTATGACTGTGTGGCTCAAAAGTGACCAAATGTTACATGTCAATAGGGGTTGATGATGAGCTCCTTTGTGTGGCCTGGAGCTGAGGTTGTCCTGAGTATTTTCTAGTATCTTTGTGATTAGTTAGATCCCGAAACGACCTTTTAATCCTAGTCCTCTGTTCCACTGTTGCTAATATGTAGTTGGATGTGATACTGCCATCACATTGCCACCTGTTAGTGCTGTTATAGTACCAGCTAGTAATATGAACTCTTGTATACTTACGGGCCAAAAACTTTTTGTAGTCGTGATACAGATCACTGTTTCCCAATCCTGTTCTTGGGTTCACTTTGTATGCAGCTCAGCTGTAATTTCTAAACACCAGGCTATTGACTAAACCCATCTTATACACATCTTATGGTGAAGTGAAGCTTGTTGACCCTGGCAAGCCTCAGTGGTCAACTCGGTATGACCATAGACATAACAAGCATTAGGTGCACGAAAGGTAAACAATTAACAAATAAAATGGTTTATTAATGTTAAATGTGGAATAAAACAGACGGGGTGTAGTGTTGAATATTGAAGGTAATTATTTTCCTATAACACCACATCCTGAAGTGTTGTATTCCTCCTTTACGGTGGGATTTCCAGTGATTACAATTTCTTTTGATTCAAGAACATTACATTGAACTTTTATCAGGTTAGGGTTACAATTAAAGTAGTTGAACATCAGGTAAATAAATTTTAAATAATAAATAGTAACTTTTACTGTTACACTGTCCTGGGTTCGATCCCCACACAGGACAAGACATGACTAGGGTGCCCATGAGCAAGACCCCTAACACTTCCCCTCTGCTCTGGGCAAGTGTGTTCACTGCCCCCTAGTGTTTACTGGTATATGCGTTTTATTGTACAGATGGGTTAAATGCAGATAGGCAAATAGTTCTGTCCTGTCTTTTCCCCAAGTGAAAAACTTTACCCAATCAGTGTCTGTGTTTTTACACTTATTGTTAGGTTTAAATTGTGTAAGCATCTGACATACCAGTCGTTATGATCTGTTACACAGAAACGATTACATATTGGAACAAGGCCATTAGCTGTGATTGCATTTAGTTGGTGATACGGTCCGAGCTGCTGTTACAGAAAATGTATCAATACTTTTAGGCTGAAGAATTTAACACCCCTGTGGTATGATCAGTATTATAAATCTGGGGTTTAAAAAAAACTGGTACGCCAGTCTAATAAGTCTTAAGTCCCCAACGGGGCATGGACATCTGTAGGCAATAGACACCATACTTCTTACAGAACAGTCCACAATTTTGTTGTATAATGAGGTGTAGGATTTCTGTGTTCCACAGCACATTGAGATCTGGTTAGGTGTTTCTCAAGCCATAATTTGGCATCAATAATTAGACGCTTGAACCCATAAGAAAAAACACAGGACACCTGTTAGAGACCACAGGTCCCATGGAATGCCAGTTAAACCAACCCCATACTATTTTGGAGCCATCAAAGGGTTTTTGGAGCCATCAAAGGGTTTTACTGATTTTTCAGGATTGGGAAACACTAATCTTTTTTAAACAGCTTGCTTCCAGGCATGTAATTGTATTTATTAGGATATGTCATGCCAAAGGCTGATCCTAGATCAGTCCATCATTTTAATGAAATCTTATAAAATTGGCCCAATAACTCAAGGTTTAGCCGAACTAGAATTAAGCTTAAATAGACTAGAAATCTGTCTGACTCTAGGTTCATTTAGAAAATGTAGAGTTAAAAAAAAAAAACGTTGGGATTTCGACAGACAGGTGGTAACGTGATAAGCGCAGATAAAATAAGTCAAGAATCTTCGGCATATAGAATTAGAAATAATACATTGTGTCTTGGTCTGTCAAAGTGATTCCAGTCTCGATCTTTAGCAGTGACCCTGTTGTATGAACCACTGTGTTAGCTGTAGTACTCCCCTTTCCCCTTGTGGATTTCCAAGTAGTCGTGACAAAGATCCATAAGTGCACACTTCCCAGGGTGCGCTTGTAATAAAAAGGCACTCCGCGGCCAAATATAAATAATGATGTCAGTACTAAACAGGGCAACGGCCAGCATCCCCACCCTTAACTTTGTGTCCTAGAAAATCAAGTGTCACGTCTGTGCTTATATTATATATTTTACTTTTCTTTCTGTTGTAACTTAGCTGTTTTTTTTTTATTGCTTTCATTTGCTTCTGATTCTCATTTCTTAATGGGGGCAAAAAAAAAGATGTTGTAAATGTTTGGTAAAAGTTTATAGTGCTTTGTTTTCTGGTTCTGAATATTTTTTAACATGTTACAATGAAGATTGTAGTGTACAAATCCACATTTATAATATATAAAAAGATGTATGTTATGACGCAATAAAGAGAAAGTAATGATTATAATACATCCTCTGTGCGCGAGTCTGACTGTAAACTCGGAGTAGCGTGGGTGTGACTGTGTGTGCATGTTCTCCCTCAAGT
This sequence comes from Duopalatinus emarginatus, assembly GCA_028565595.1. NCBI lineage: Eukaryota > Metazoa > Chordata > Actinopteri > Siluriformes > Pimelodidae > Duopalatinus > Duopalatinus emarginatus. The sequence continues at coordinate 8,601,855 of JAOVVF010000027.1, forward strand.
GCCAGAAAGATGCAAGCTACCATAAAATTGGTAGTGCAATGCGTCTGCTAAAGGCAGCACATGTGTCAGTGTGATGTATAAAAACTCGATGCAGTATTGAAATGCAGGTGTTGAGCATTCAGATGTATTAACCTGACAACTTAAAATTACATGCTTATGCTGCCTACACACTTGTAGTACACATGCTGGTCATGCATATTTATAATCTTCACAAACGTAATTATTTTGCATGCTCGTATTTTAAGTATGCATACTTATTTTCGGATGGAACATGAACTCAACAAGCTTGCAGAAGGCTCCACAATTCTGTTTTTCTCCTCTTATAGATACCTATCTATGGTTGTTCTTATTAATACTTATTATTCTTGTATGCATACTTGTTTTGTACACATTTGCATACTTGCATGCACGTAAGTTTTTGCTGCCTTTATATTTTAAGCATGCATACTCATTATTTAACTTTTTTTGTACACTTATATTTTATATATACTTATTATTTCAGCATGCATACTTATTTTTGTACATTTATATCACTGTAAGACGTATGCATATTCCAAATGATTTCTTACACACTGACGTACGTTAACACCTCAGTTTCTGATGCTCCATTCACAGCCCACACAGTGTCTCAAGGCTTATATTTGCTCTTAAGGAAGTAGTGCACCTTACAATGTCTTGTTTGAGCTGTAAACTAAATTATATGACTGTACTGAAAATTTATTTTTAAAAGGAACGTTAATGCCCTCTGATGAGAGGTTGGCTGCCCACATCCCGTAGCCCCATGACTGAGTGTGAAACTTACACATACACACACCCCTCCTCATCCCCTTCCTGCCACTGCTCTCATCCCTCTGCCCAGCTGGTAGAGTAGTTGACACTAGGGCTGGAGGTGAACTTACACTTTAACCACATACAGTACATGCATATTCAACGTGGGTTTATTTGTAGCATTACTAGTGTAAGTTTGTAGAAATGAGTGTGCAATACCAGCATAAATGGTGAGGGCAGCATAGCAGGATGTGGCACACAAACTGTGTCCACAAACGCCTACAGAAACTAGCTTTGTGTCTCGAACTGCATACTTATGTACTATTCTACACAGTTATTGTGTACTATTACTAGCATGGCATATTTTAGCTTTATTCCACCACAGCCACATTCACATACCCCCCCCCCCCATCTCTAATTAACCTGACTAGTGTGTAGGTTTTTACCGAGTGCTTCGGTTTTCTCCCACTTTCCAAAAAACACATAGAAGGCTAATTGATTGTTAATTGGATACACTAAATTGTCCCAAGGCATTTGGGTGTGTAAGTGTGTGTGGTACCGTCCATTCCTGCCTTGCACCCAGTGGCAGACTAAGCAGATACGAAAATGACTGCCTGACTAATTTACCTCACTGTGTATCTTTAGATTGTGGGAAGAAACTAGAGCACCCAGGGGAAAACCACACAAAGAGCCATTTTTGCTGTACCATTTTTTTAAGTGAGGTCAGCGTTTCCGTTTTAACACACAGCTCATGACAATAGCCATGTCAGTGGCAGTACATTTATCATCTGATTAGCTTAGCAGTGCAAGAGATGTACAGACGTTTTACAGTTCAACATGGAATAGAGGTCCCCTACGGGGGCAAAAAGACAGAAATATTCTTTGGCAAATAAACACCATACATTCTATTGTATTCCAATATTGTTGATTTTTGTGTTTCATAGCGCATCGCATTGCATCCCAGATGTGTTCGATAACGTTGCGATCTGGTGACTTAGGTGTGAATGGCAAAACTTTGAACTCAGATGAGTGTTCCTTTAACCATAATTTGGTGTCTCTAAATGTGTGTGGTGATGCATTGTCCTGTTTGAAGAGGAAAAACCCATCAGAATGAACGCCGGACATGAACAGGTGCAACTAATCAGAAAGGATGCACACGTAGTGTTCACTTGCCAGAGATGTTTGAAGAAGTACCAGGGGGTCCTATGGAATGCCAGCTAAACAAACCCCATACCTTATTGGAGCCACCACCAGCCGCTAGGTTTTTTTTTTTGTTTTTGTTTTACAGCCTGTACATGTGAGCCTCTGCAGGAGATCACACCAGAGATCAGAAATTATAGAAATACTTAAACCAGCCCATTTGACAATAACAATCACACCAGTGGTAACATCACTGAGATGCCATTTTCCTCCATTCTGGTGATTGATGTGAACATTACCTGAAGCTACTGGCCTGTATCTGCATGATTTTATGTATCGCCCTGCTGCCACACGACTGGCTGATCAGGCCATTGCATGAATGTGTAGGTGTAGAGGTGTTCCTCATAAAGTGCTCAGTGAGCGTATGCACAGTTACAACCATTCAGGAAATCTACAACGAGAGATGTCTAAAGAACATCTCAGCAAAATCTGCTAAACACCACAGCCACTTCCTGTTCCATCTACTGCCATCTAGAAAAAAACAGACACAGCTACCCACACCAGACACACTTAACAAATCATGAACATCTCACACATCTACACTGAGTGCCACCAGATCACATAAACCGACTTGAGCTCTAACTAGAACTTTCACTCAACTCCATACATGAAATACATGAACACCGGGTGGCACTGCAGGTAGTGTGTGTGTGTGTTACACCGCTCCATGGATCTGGGATGATCTGCAGTCTATGTCTAGGAGGAATTCGATGTGTTATCCATATGTCAGTGTGGGTTTTCACTGGGTGCTCTGGTTTCCGCCTACCTCCTGAAAAACACACATGGTGGGCGAATTGGATGTGCTAAATTGGCCCTGGGTGAGAGTGAATGTCCAGCTGGGCTATTTCTGCGTTGCACCCAGTGACAATGAGTGACTTTTACATCTTTACAAACTATTTCTTGTGACACTTTGTGCATATGAGAAATTAACAAAGACAAATATAATTGTTAATTTTACACACTCCTGAGAGAGCAAGAACATGTTTAACAAGACAAACGACCACGTTTGAGATTTGGGATTCGGTCTGCGTCCAAATACAAATGCCAATAAACCTATTTTCTGTGTATACAGAAAGTTAAGGCCACTCCTAAACCCTTAATAGCATATGGTTTCCATTAGAGAAGAAATGTAAATCATATCAGAGTAGAAATGATTTATTATAGGATCAGTCTGAAGAATTTTATCACTGTCTAATTATCATCCCACTAACTAACACACATATTAGATCTGATATTTCCTTAAATCTATCTGTCTATCTCGCCTAATAACTACTTACTCCCACTTATTATGTCCTGTATAAGGGTTTGCTAAAAGGGCTGAAATGATTCTATGGACCTTATACAGTAAAGCGGCAAAAGAGAATCTTACAGAACAAACAGTGCGGAACAAGGGTACAGGACAAAATGTCCCAAACAGCATAGTATCTGGTAATGATCTTCAGTGCCATCAGGTCATTAAATATAAATATATAACTAAAGTACAGAGTCCATGTGGAGAACTAAAACCATGCACACTCCATTAGAATGGATTAAAGGAAACCAGATATGGTCAGGACACACTGATTGACAGTGGTAAGGCCTTAACTGCTGTGGATCAAGTAAGTGCGTGCGTGTGTGTGTGTGTGTGTGTGTGTGTGTGTGTGAAGACACCATATGGCAGACAAAGGATGAATTTGACGACCCTAAGGGAATTGGGGAGAGAATAGTCCCTGAAGCCCATAGCTCCGGTGCCACTGATCCTATGCCTAGTCTCAGACTATATGTCTTAATTTGTCATTGGAAAATGTTTGTCTGTGTGTGTTTGTGTGTGTGTGTGTGTGTGCCCTGTGATGGGCTAGGTCCAGGGTGTTTCCCTGCCTTCCACTCCAGTGAGCTCTGGGGTACGCTCCATGACCCCCTGTGACCCTGTAGTCAATAAGCAGCTTTTAGATGAGCAGTGACTGGGTGAACAAAACGGAACTATATATGCAGCGTTTTTATTTCTAGTCGAACACTTAAAGTGATTGAACAGGAAGTACGGTCTTTTAAGCTGAGCGTTTTATTCCCACCCAAATTCTTCCAAGCCCCGCCTCCTGTGCGCGGCTATTGGATGTTAATACTCATAGCCCTGATTTGATTCGTCGGCTTGGATAAAACTAGCCAATCCAGAGTAAGGAGGCGGGAGCAGTCGGAATGCAGGCGTGAGATTTGAGAAAATGCAATGGTGACGGCTGTGATGTGCCGCTAACGGACAAAGAGTGAGCGATCATCGTAACCCGGAGCTGAGAGAGTTGATCAGGTGAGGAGTGAGTGTTATTGCAGGGTTTTGGAGAGGAAAACGAGACGTTTAGAGCGCGTTAATTAAATGTAATATATTTATAATTAGTTATAATTCTCGAGGTATGGTACTGAGTGATAATTAACACTCCTGAAATAATATAATATTTATTATAATTATTAATTTATTATTACACACAACTGACCTGATGGTGTGTATGTGATATACAACATTGCGTTGTTTTTTTCCCACCTCTATAGGGGTGTGAGACGGTTAAAAGGTGCTTAGCAACGCCTGAGTCTGTATCTAACGGCTCGTAGTTAGCAGTGTGCTAACTAGCTAAGTGTCGTGTGTAGAGGAGGAAGACTGCAGGTAGATGTGCAGTGGTGATGTGTGTGATTTTAGTGTGTATATTTTTATTTATTTATTTATATATATAAGATCACTCCGACCTCGTTTCATCTGCGCCTCAATGTCGCGCGATGGCCGGGTTACTATAGTGCGGAGACCTGGTGGGCGTGGCTACGCAACAAGAGGCGTGGTCTGTCGCTTAATAGTGAAAGTGAAGCAGTCTTCTGGCCATTGTGCAGTATTACTGACCTGCGCCTTTAACCCATATGTACAGTGAAACACACACACTAGGGGCAGTGAGCACACATGCTGGATTGCAGAGCCGTTAGGGGTTAGATGTCTTGCTCAAGGGCACTTTAGTCTAGTTTTGCCTGAAATCAAATCTGAGATAGTCTGGTCCCATGGAGGGTTTCTTAACCATGACTCGAATCGAGGACCTTCTGGTCCCAGGGTGGGTTTTTAACCACAATCCAAACCGGGTTCTGTCTGGTCCCAGGGTGGGTTTTTAACCACAATCCAAACCGGGTTCTGTCTGGTCCCAGGGTGGGTTTTCTTTACCACGACCCAAACCGGGTTCTGTCTGGTCTTAAAGCGGGTTTTCTTAATCACAACCCAAACCGGGTACTGTCTGGTCCCAGGGTCTGTTTCTTAACCACAACCCAAACTGGGGACTCTCTGGTTCCAAGGCTGGTTTCTTAACCATTCTTGTAAGTCGCTCTGAATAAGGGCGTCTGCTAAATGCCGTAAATGTAAAATGTAACCATGGCGTAAACTGGGGATGGTCTGGTCCAAGGGGGGTTCCTTAACCACAAGTTTACAGCCTAAGACCCCCAGTTAATGTCAGTTTATGTTAATAAGCAGTAATACCTAAATTATTAGCGTAAATTTATATTACAAGACAATAATAATATTTTTGTAATTCATTTCTGAATCAGTTCTGGTCCTAATATGTTGGTTTGTGTTATATTATTTATGTGAGAAGTTTGAAGTTGTCCTGTTGTCATGCTGGGATATTGTTATTAGATAAGATTAGACTAGATTAGATTAGATAAGATTAGATTCAACTTTGTCATTGTACAGAGTCCGGGTACAAAGCTCAATACACGGTATTATTTACAATATTACATTACAGTGCATGTGTAGATGGTAGTATGTGAAGACGTATGTATAATGGGCTATATATACAGTATGCACATTAACTATTTAAGCAGAATAATAAATAATGTAAAGTAATCAGGCTGTGCAAATTGCAAGTCTGAGTAATAAAGTGTAAAATATACAGAACAGTGCATCCAACATGTGCACAATGAGTGAGCAAAAATACAGAAATACAGTAGTCTATGGTGGGGAACTGTGCAAATATGGATGTGCAAAAATCCATAGTAGTCCACAACAATGAAGTCATATCAGTGATAAGGTTTAAAGTGACCGTGTTGAGTTCAGCAGAGTCACAGCCTGAGGAAAGAAGCTCTTCCTGAGCCTGCTGGTGTGGGTTTGAGGCTCCTGTAAGGCCTACCAGATGGAAGCAGGGTGAAAAGTCCATGGTTAGGACGAGGAACATCCTTGATGATGTTTCTCTCCCAGCCTAGGCAGCACTTCCAGCAATTGCCGATGCAGTTACAATGACGTGTCGTAGGAGAAATGAAAATGAATTGATTGATTATTGACGTTTAACATATCAAAAAGAAACCTCTGACTTAAAGTTCCAGTATGCAACTATATGATGCAGTACTCCTGAGTTACACCAGAGTGTAACCCATTCCAATGTACCACACATGGCTTTTCTCTAAGCCTGTGGTTCTCAGAGCAGCATGCAGACTGTGTGTCTGTGATCTCTCACGTACTGCCGTATTATTTATAAAATGGATGACATAATGGCGGTGGAGATCATTTATCAACTATGATCAGTTGTTGTAATAAAGAACATATTTTAACCTTGGTGTCAGGGCGATGCTGCTCTTGAATATCAGACCAGTGTTGAGTTGAATTTTGCTCATCCTGATCTGACCCACTGACACATTTCATGAGGTAAGTGTAGTGTGTGATGTTGCCTGACACATCTTGTCCCAAAGCCCGCTGACATTGTGCGTATGATATTTTGACATTACTTAGTAGCTGAAGCTTGCAGAGACTTGGCTCTAACATAACTCTCGCCTCTAACATCTGATACCCATAGATCTGATACCTAAGCTTATCATACAGGAAATCAGAATAATGTTTGGTGAAGCCCAAGTGACATTCATTACTGTTATAATCTGCGATGATTTCAAGGTGGTGGAAAGAACAGACATAATAAAAATGATTCATTTTCTATATTAAGAAAACATGCTGTCTGTGTGGTAAAATGTAGGGCTAAAAAGCTCTAATAGGTCATAAATGTTTGCTGAATGTGCCCGATATTTCAGTAGTTGAACCACCTTCAGAAAATCAACGTGTCCTGTAGTTATAAGATTCCCAGCCTGAGTTGGTCTTTGTTTTTTTTTGTTTTTCTAGCAAATATGTGTTCACTGTGTAGGCACTGAGGTCAGGTGATCAGTAAATACAGAGCTTTGAACAGCCACATGGTCCCAGAAACATGACCTAAACGACAGCGATAATCCTTATTAGCTCCTAAGGTAATAAAAGCTAACCCTATTAGAGTACACTTATTGTTCAAGAACATATCTGACTACAGGGTCACAACCGGCTCTCAGTTCCTAAAAGATCCCCCAGTCCGTTCTGAGTGTGTTTTCAGGTCTGTTACAATCGTTTGTAGATTTGACTTGAATAGCTTATAGAGCTGCGATTCCTTGAGTTTGTACTGGTGTTGGTAGCATGGAGGTCAAATGTTTGTTGAGGTTCCTGTATTGTAGAAGATCGTTTGCGCTATGAACCTTGTAGCTTTTGCTAGATCACATGTCACTTATGTTTGTCGTGACCCGCCTTTTTATAATCCATTAATCCATTCGTTATGATAGTGGTTGGTGCGGTACAGGGGTAACATCATTGGATTCCCATATGCGAGACCTGGGTTCGATTTCCAATCTGGGCAGCCACTCTGTGCTATGCCAATAAGGGTCCTTGGGCAAGACTCCTAACACTATGTTGGCCTACCTGTAATACCAATAACCTTG
>JAOVVF010000027.1:8645968-8665997 GCA_028565595.1 Duopalatinus emarginatus
ACATAATGCAACGTTGAGGTCACTTTGTGGTTCCTGTTAAGGGGAATAAAGTGAGTGTGTCAGAGCAACCTGTCAGTCAATCTTTCATCAGTCTATTGATTCCACTTAGCCTTTCCCCCTTTTTTTCATGTGGCTTCGAATCTGCAGTTTCTGCCTTTCACAGAGCCCACGTTTCTCGGTTCATTGACAAACCTGACCAGGAATGAGGAGTTCACATTGTTAAGCTTTTTGTTTTGAAAAACACTCCCATTCTGAGGTACTTTTGGTCACCTGAGGGGAATTCAGACAGGGAATTCCAGGGATCGTTTCTGGATGAAGGGACCTTGGTGCGGTTTTCTGCTTTTTGCACTTACGTGAATCAGCAAACCTTAAGCAAACCCTCTGTCGGTCATCTGTGCCATTTAAGTTTGTGGTTTAGTTTAACGTGATGCCTGATTGAACTCCCGCCCTGAAATGACTCCAACATCACAGCTAAATATTCCTCTTTACTCTGTTTCCATCTCCTTTATCCATTATAATATAAAGAATGCAGACGTTGTTTCAGTCATCCTTTTTCCTGGGGAATACTAAGTCATTATTCCCCCTCACACCAGCAAGGGCAATGAATTTTGACATATGCTTTGTTTGATATTTAACCATGATGAAAGATCTAAAAATTTCCCCTTTTAGTTTTTTTTCTGTCTTCTCGTAGCGGTTGAAGCTGCAGAGATGCTGAAAGATGACCGAACATGATGATGAGGTCATTCTGCATTGTAAGCGTAAGGCAATAGTGTTGATCAAACCTGTCGAATCAGTAAAAAAAAAAAAAAAAAACCTACAAATGTAAATAACCGACAGTGATGTATTTGCAATTTACTTTTCAGAGCTCTTAAGGTTATGAAGCGTGTCAGCTAACACAACCCTATTAACTATAACAGGATCTTTATACTACAGCGCTGTCAAATTCTAAGCTCTGGTTGGTCACAGGGGGTTGATTCATTTTCTATAACAGCAGCTCTGAGAGTAGTTCCAGCAGTAAGGCAAATCACAGGTTTATATCAATGCACTCATTCTAATAAGTTATAGATTTCAAAGTAACACATCCAGGAGTTTGTATGGCAAATAAAACTTTGTGTAAAGTAATTTGAAAGGTGTGTAACTTTTGACGTGTTGATTTTCTACAACAATTTTCATTACAGTTTATATTATAAAAACAACTACAACAAAAGTAGTATCTTGAAAATATTTACATGAATTGCAGAGTCTCTTAGTGTTTTAGTTTGTCCGCTTTTTGTTGTAATGACGGTGTGCACTCGAGCTGGCATGGACTCCACTGGAGAGTCATCTGATCACGAGTGAATAGAAGAAATTAGACATGAGGAAATTGTGTTGTTTTTTTTGTACCAAGCACTAAACACGGTGACTATCACGTTTGCTTACATTTAAATAAAAACTTAGAAATAGTTCCTATAGAATATTGAATATTTAATATTCCTAATATAATATTGAAGAGAATCTTAAACATTAGAATGTAATGATATTGAACATTTACTTACTTTATTTTACATGTTAACTTTTCTCTTTATCTTGAATATTAAATGAAACAAAATCAGTGTGTCTCAGACTTTTGGACCTCACTTTATGTTTAACATTTAGGAGTCTCCAGTGTTATAAAGCCATCACTTTTAATTGGCGCAAACTCGTTAGATTGGAGTATACTGTGTATCTTTTTTTTTTTAATGACTAACTGCAGAGAAAACAGTGAGGCTGGTAAGGGAACAAATTTTATAATTGTTTTGGCTTATTTCACAAACATTCCACTACATAAAAAGTAAAAAAAAAAGCCATTTCTTTAATAAATAAATAAATTCATTAATTAAAAATACGAGAATTTGGGCGTGTCTCAGACTTTTGGACCTCACTATACATTTAACATTTATGGAATGAGCCTCCAGCGTCAGTCAGAGATAAATTTGTAACAATGTGACAATTTTTTAAATTGGGGGTGTTTTTTTTTTTTTTTTTTTTTTTTTTTTTTTAATGATAAGCAGCATCAGCAACTCATTTCACCGAAATTCCACTACATTAAAACTAAGTATAAAGAAATAAACAGCCATTTTTAATAAACTTAAAATTTTTAGCTTTGACAAATTATTATAAGATGATAAATCTTTATATTATACGTATTATATGGCATTTAAAATATAAAATCCACATGACAGGATGGTGTGATGTTGCTAGACATGAAGCAGATTTGGCAGGTTCTTAGAAGGTTGGACCTTAATATTCGAGACTGTTCGCAATGCTATTAGACCTTCGGATTCGTATGTTCCTAAAAGTATTACATTACAAAGATGTTCTGCTAAATTAAAAAGGCATGTCACTGATTATGGATCAGTACAAAAGCTTGAGCATATAACCTGTCAGGGTGTGTTTGTTGTCACAGATGTGTTCACTGATACAAAACTCATTCAAAGTTTCTATCCTTTCAGTCCACACATTAATCTTTCACTAAAACTTGCTTGCTTTCATACTGATCTAGGATTAGCTGTTTCAAGCATAACCCCAGATCTTAACCACTGAAACCACACACCAATTTCAGAGCAGCAGGATGGCAGATCCTCTCTGTATATCAGAAGTGGTGCGTTCACTCATGGCTTGTGAGAACGTCTTTAATTGAAAGGTTACGCACATTCACTGGTGCCCCCCTGTCCATCTTTCTGACACAGTCGGGCCTGCTGCGAACGTCTCCTGGGACGCATTAGTCTGTGAAAAAGCAAATACTCTGTTTAAAATCCATGTTTCCAATTTGGCAGCACATGGTTTGAATTAGGACTGTATTTATTGAGACGGGGGAGTAGAGTGGTTGCCCCGAAGCACAGAGGTGAGGGAAAGATTCCTGTATAAGCGCTGGAAAACACCCCCAGATTTCTCAGAATAGCCGAAGACTAGGGAGGACTTGAAACATGACAAGTAATAGTGACAGAAAAATCAAGTCTAGGCTGTGGAGAATAAAATAAAAATCAATTTCATCAAGTTTTTTTTTTACTACAATTAATGCTGTTACTTTAGAGTTTTTAGAAATATTATAATTACATTATAATTCATTTTTTTCTCATTTGAAAGATGACAGAGAATTCTTCATTCATGTAATTAATAAATAAGAAAATCAATGGCTGGAATTGTGGCTAATTGTATTGCCTATGCATAGTCATACACTCTTAAAAGTTCATCTAATTGTCTGCATCTTGGAACAAAAAACTTCTGCTGAGTCTGAAAATGGGTCTGAAATCCTCGCATTACATCATCCTTTATGATGATGTCATCGTTACTGGGTGACTTTGGCACGTTGTGACTGATCGGATGAAGTCACACAGATTATTTTTTTCGCTCGCTGCCCAATGCAGGTCATTTATAACAGAGCGGCAGGTCATGTAGGCAGGCTTCAGGCAGCCGTTAGCCTAGCGGTCCTGCTCTCCTGTTCCTCCATTACTTTTCTCTTCAGGGGGCTGCTGAAAGAGTGACGTCTTCGTTTTGGAAATCATGAGGGGGGGAAAAAAAGCATGGAAGCCTGTTGTGTTGTTTCTCTTGGGGGACATCATAATGATTTGATTTATATCCACTGACGGTCATTTGATCAACCGCGCCCCGCTAAGCCTTGGGCTTACCTGTTTCTCTCTCTCTCTCTCTCTCTCTCTCTCTAGAGGAACTTCACAAAGCTCAGCGTCCCAGATCTTATGGCCAGAATCACATTTATTTTCATTAGGTTCCGATAATGTCAAATGGAGGCAGGCAGCGCACGAGCCAGAGCCATAAAAACTCCCGCCGCCTGCTCCCGCCATTACCTCATACAGATCAGATCGCCCACCGCATCTCACCACCACTCTACAGAAATAAAAATCTGAGGATATTTTCCCTTCTTGGCAATCAGGTTTGGTTATGGGTACTACTGCCATCCACAAAATAACAGGCTGGTTAATGTTACATTATTAGCATAAGGGGAAAAGACATCGAACTGGCAACTTGTTTGATCATGTTCAGGCTAATCATAGGTCTACACTGGGTAAAAAATAATAATACAGTAATGTGGGTATTTTTTTGCACACACTTTAGTTTTTATTTTTGGGTTCGCAGTAAACGTTAACTTGCTAGCTAATGGTAGAAATGTGATTTTACTTATACTACATATGACACTCTATTTATACTACTTATACTAAACTTTATATAAATATTTATAATTATACTATATAATAGAACAATGCTACCTCTTTTGCTAATAGGAGCTTAAAATTACCCAATAGGATACTTAAATACTTAACTACGCTATAAAGTGACATTTCAACAAAGCCATGCTGCACATTTACCTTGAAGACTTACCTTAAAAATCTCAGAATGTTATGACAGATTCTTAATCCATAATTGCAATTCAATATCAATGCCAATACTGTAGGACTTATAATGTATCATGTTTAATATTAGAGGTTAGTTAATCATCACTGAAAGATGGCTAAAAGCTAACAAAACACTACGCTACCATATTAATATTTAGGCTAACATTACTTTAATTGCTAGCAAACTTGGCTCCTGGGTTTACTAGCACAATATAATATCCGATTATTATGGTAGCTTGTTGGCCAAGTTTTCCAGCTTTTAAATATTAAATAGTTATTGTTGAAAGAAAATGAGCAAAGCTAATCAATTAGCTGCAATTAGCATACTGTTGTGTTTATGTAGCTGGCTAGCTTAGCCAGTGGTGGTAAACCATTTCATCATGTAAGGCATAATATACTTTAATATTTCACTCACACAACCAGTGAACTTTAGTATGAACATTACCCGCAGTAATCATGATTTTTATTTTATTTTTTTACTATGGATACACTTGTGTATTTTATGTAAGGATACAGATGAGGATAAATATACTATATAGCTAATGCTAGCTAGCACACATATGTCGGTAAGACTTAGGTTCCTAACTGGAAAAATGCCAGTACAAACGACATTTTTAAAATCTGCTACCTCCTGTTGCCATTGAGTATAACGTGTGATTTAAACCGATCAACGTTGTGAGACAGAGCCAGCACATGTTGAAGATTTATTCAACCTCCATACTCTCACTCTGTGATAAGCTAATCAGATTTAGCTCGAGTTCCCTTTACACAACTTGCACAACCTCCCGTGATTAATCAACATAACCTACTTTTGGGGGGTTTTCTTCAGCCAGTTACACAAAACCGACTGTGATCAGCAGCTAAATACATTTTCCAACTTTCCTAATGTTATAAAAAGCGGAATATTATGAACATGCTTTTACAGCGATCCAAAATGACGTTGTGGTGACATCATGCCAATTAGCAAACAAGCTGCCCGAGACGTTGCTGAGACGTAATTTACGCACATTGGCTAGATGTGTGTGCGCCAATGGACACTCCTTATATTTAACATTCTGCTGAATTTGGGTCTGTTCTACTAAAAATGAATGGGTTAGACTAGCACACCAGCCAAAAAAAAGTCCAATAATCATGTCATAAAGGACCCTTTTTCTTTGTAACAGCACTGAGATTTTGGTAAGCCATTTTCATCACCAGCTCAGCCTGACATGTTCTACCATTTCAAGCCTGGGCTTGTCTTCAGCAAACAAGATACACCTCTTCTATTCACTTAACCTTCATAGGAGCTAGATAACCACCCTCTCTCTCTCTCTCTCTTGCTCTCCTCAAGACTCTCGAAGTCTACCTCATTTTCAGCCTTAACGTCAAGGACAGTTAATAGCAGTTAACTTTCTTCATCTCTTTTTTGGCTGGTGGACAAACGCATCCTCCCTCTGCTCATTCATCATCTATAGTAAATATTTTGTCAGGATGCTTTTTACAGATCGGTGTGTGTTTAAGCTTGACAGAGAAGGTCAGTGGTGATGGACCTGCTAGATTAACTATCATGTTCCCTATAGAGAAACATTACCCAGTGGACCTGGTTGAATGATATGAAGGGCCTGGGATTGATTTGGACTTGTGTTCTTTTGTCAAGCCAGGCAGTGGCAGAAGCTCCTAGGCCAGTAGCTACACCTTCTCATTTTCCTAGTTGATGAAGCGAGAAGTGTCAGTATAAATGTTTTGGGGGTTTTTTTGTTAAGCAAATTATACTCCACTATGGTCTTGATTTACTGCATAATGAGTGTTTTAAGAGAACAGAAATTTATACAGTGTGGTAACTTGCTGAATTGCCCTGTACGCACAGCTTGTATAAATTTTGCTCCGGTCCGACTGCACATTTTCAGCAACGCAGAGAAAATGAAGCAATTCCATTAACAGCTAAATGAAGTCAAGATCCTGAAGAGTGTGTTTCAAGCAATACAACTTTTAGATGTACCCCATTGATGTGATTTATTTGATCCTGTGGAGGCAGACCAAAAAACATCATGCTAGTTATTCATGAAATAGGTCTGAGTGATTCTTGGGCACAGGCCATGTCCAATGATGTCACTATGCTTATGCGGAGACTTTCTGTAATGTATGCTGACTTAAGTAGGCACACACACACACTCGCACATATACTCAACCTAGCTGGTAATATATTTAAAACGTTATTCTTGTGTATTTTTTTTTCATTCGGGGATCGGCTCACTATCACAACAATATCAGATGTTACTCCAGTGAGAGGAGACCTAATAAAGTTGTTTTATAAGGTGTAAATGGTAATATTACATCACTGCCTTTATACCAGGCTCTCCGATTTCTGCAATGGTCTTGCCTTCTAGTGGGAAATGCATTTCTAGGTTTACTTTGAAAACATTGAGTGATTATCAGTATGATCTAAGTTGGTGCGAAGCAGTATCGTTGAAATGGTGATGTATGACCTTATAAAATAACATTCTTTCTCTCTCTTTCTCTGTCGCTTTTCTGTTTGTGGTCTCCTCTAACCGTTTTGTTTTCTCAGCAACACATGAAAGATCTCGGCTCTAAACAGTCTCTGAACACGAGTGCTTTCTCCTATGGGACAAGGACACACTGTTTGTTTAGTCTACTCCACATACAAAAAAAAGACAGACAGAAAAAAAAACCAGCATGCACACAAACACACACAGTACATTTAGTCACACCCATAATTTAGAGTAAAATATAGAGTTATTCAGAGTTCTATAAGGAATTATTTATAAGAAAACTCAAGTTTAAGTGTCTCAGTTCAGAGTTCAGTGCCAAAATTCAAAAGGAGTATGTGTGTGTGTATATATATATATATATATATATATATATATACACACACACACACACACACACATGTATATCAATGTAAGTACCAGAAAAACTGGCACACAAGTTCTTATAGGACCTTCCACAGAGCATAAACTCGATGAGCTTGTGAAAAAATTTTTGTATGCACACATCCTACAGAATGGTTCATGATTCTGTTGTAATTCTGAGGTGTACGACTACCGTGTTCCACACGGGAGTGTTGCTCTAATTTGCCATCTCTAGGCATGTGTGATGGTGCACTGTCCTGTTGGAAGAAGCCAATCCCATCAGAATGAATGCAGGACATGAACGGGTGTAGGACATGTCAGAGATGTTTGTAGATGGAACGGCAGCTAACAAACCACATATTATTGTGGAACCTCCACCAGCCTAAGTATTTAGCATAGGCTCATCTGTACCAGTTTTCTGGCA
Source organism: Duopalatinus emarginatus (assembly GCA_028565595.1). Lineage (NCBI taxonomy): Eukaryota > Metazoa > Chordata > Actinopteri > Siluriformes > Pimelodidae > Duopalatinus > Duopalatinus emarginatus. The sequence continues at coordinate 8,653,612 of JAOVVF010000027.1, forward strand.
TTTTAGAAGGGGTCTCCAGTGTCAGTGTCGGTGTGTGAGAGAGGTCCAGATGTCGAAGGTCAAGCTGTAACCGTAACTGTTTTCTGAGACAGATGTAACATGACAGGCTGATTTTCTATAAAGTAACAACTTTTTTAGCATAAGTGATAAATGGGAACATCATTAAATATAACTATAAAATAATTCAAAGTGCAATATATTGTTTTGTAGTTCTTTAAAAAAATATATTAATCATAATTGGAATAAAATACTTTAGACTGTGGTGTTTTTGTAATTATGCCATAGTTGTTTTTTTCCCCTATAAAAGCATTTATGTGTATTTATCCTTACACAGCAAACAAATGTCTATTTAGGGCAACATGCATTTGTTGGGTTGTTGGTGGTGGGTTTTAAAAGCTGGTGGACAGAGTTAGCACCACACAGTACCATCTTACTGAATCTAGTAGAAGAAAAAAATATTCTCAGTGTTCTCAGTGTCTATATAAGAAAGTTATATCTGGTTGATGTTTTGTCCATGTTCCTCCAGGTGAAAAAAACTTTTGTACTCTACTAAAGTACAAAAGTGTGTTCTTTGTTCCCAACAGTCTTTTTTTTCCCCCAAAAAAAGTTATATGAACTGAATCACTTTTTTCAGCATTGCTTTGACAGCATGAGTCCAGGAGAGGTTCTCCAAGATCTGCAGCCTTCTGTCTGTGCCTGCAGTCTTATAAGAAAAAGCAGCTACATCTTTATAAGACGACTCTCTGAATGTTCGATCCATCCAAAGAATTCTCAAGGAACTCCTTCGTTTCCCCAGAGGAAAGAGTCTATTCTGGGAAACAAACTGCTCCTGGTCTAGAGCAGTGAACTGGTGATGTCATGCACATTGTGTGTATGTGTCTGTGTGTTTTGAAGGTAATTGCTGCAGAAATGTTAAAAAGTAATATTATGCAACATTTTACGTCTGGTACATAAATAGTGTTCTAGGATGCTTATATTTAGTATAAACGCAGTGATATGTTTCACTGTGTGTATCACTCTGCTATTTTGGTTTTCTACATAAAAATTCAATACCAGCAGCAGTCCCACTAAACCCGTTACTATGGTAGGGTTATCAATATCATCAGCGGACGTTTTAAACAACATATCAAAATATGAAAGTGCATCAGATGACAAGGAAGGAAGACTAGACTGCAATTTCATGAAATGCACCTGTAACTAAGAAATGTTAGTAGGTAAAGTTCATATTTTATAGTAAATGAAACAAATTCAGCTTAAACGTTTTACAAATAATTACTGTTTTGTTAATCTTATTTATATGTTTATGTATACGATCCAGAGCAGTAACTCTTTGCTAGCAAGTTTTACCTGATTGCTATGGGTAAGGTTACCAGACGTCTGGCAAAACGAGGACATGACAGTGACATATTATCTATCAATCGATTTCAATCCTTCATCTCTTCTAGTTTGAACCTACAAACTCACTTCAAATTTAAAGCTTGACCGCATGACATGTGTTAAAATGTGGTGATTAGCATGACCACGACTCAATAAGTCTGACTAAATGACTAAATTCACTAACAAATGCAAATGACCGGTGACCTATGAATCAACACCGTGGGCTCGCCGTCACCATGTTTGTGTTTTATTTATTTTTTTATATTTAGAGTTTTCGCTTAAGATGTCGACTAACGCTAATGCTAGTAGTAAGAAAACATGCAAATTCTTAGATCAAATAAAGACTAAGTAAGTAATGAGTAGCTACTTAGTAGCTAGCTATCTAGTTTTAAATTAGAGCATTACAGCAGACAATGTTTGTTGTAGCCTATTATTCAACGTTTAGTTTAAAATATTACATCCAATAAAATTGAGTCAGACCTGAAATTTCAATTTATGCAAATAAATAGCAAATTTTTTTATGTAATATAATTTTTTTTTAATAATATAAATAAACAGATATAACAAAACAATGTATTTGGCCCTATTGTATCTGTAGCTTTTTTCATAATAGTCAGTATTTTTACTATCATAAAGATCATAAAACAGTAGATCCAGTAAGATACAACCATTTTTGTGGCAACAACGAGCAAACAAACAAACATTTAAGCTTCACAGAATAATAATAAACATTGTAACTTTGCACTACAAACAATATAATACCTAATAATTATTAAAACGTCTGTAGATTATCTTGTATGTAGTTTTATCTTGTAGTTGTTATCTATAACATTCTAGACAAAAAATATTTGATTATTGTAGGTAAAATATGTTTAAATCATAAGTAGCAAAATGTCATTGTGTGTCTCAGTCAGTACACCTGAATCCATCACAAAAATCCAACACAAAAACTTGACGTAGGAAAAGCTTGGGCATATGTTATTTTCTGTTGGCATATGTTTATAAGTAAATATACAGCATGTATGGTAGTTATGGACTTTGTAGAGTTAGAAGCTTGAAGTGATGAACATGATTTAGGGTTCCTGTCTTATCTGTTTCCTTAGGATCATTACTGGTAATTACTTGGATCATAAGCAACAAAACTGTGTTTCATCAATAAAATCAAGAAGTAGATTTTTCAGAAACGGCTGATAATCTGGGATTTTACTCGGAATATTATAAACACTAGATAAAAAACATCTGGCGAGCAGCAGTTCTACTAATAAAAACTTCAAGAGAAGAATGAACCAACTGATTTGAGCTGTTAGGATGTCAAAACTTAAGGTGGATGGGTTACAACAGCAAAAAAGTCCCATTGGGTGGTGCTTGACTCATGTCCAGTCCAGAAGTGGCTATAGACTCTCAGAAACCAGACAGTTGAAGATTAGAAATGTATTATGCGGTCTGCTGCAATATGTAAATAGTTTGGACAACAGCATGAATCCATGGAATTTACCTTCCTGTTTGTTTAAACAATTCAGGCTGCTGGTGGTGGTGGTGTAACGGTGTGGGGAATGTTTTCTGGGCATACACTTGCTCTTAACGTTAATACCAGTTTAGCTTTGTTATGCCATACCCTGTCTGAGTGTCATGATGGTTACTCCTTTAAGCCCACAATTTACCCAGCTTATAATACTTACATCTAGCATGATAATCACAAGCCACAAGTCATTAACATGAAAATGTATTTTACTGACTTCCTCAGTCATCAGATCTGAATCCAATAGAGTATCCTTGTGATGTGGTAGAATGGGAGGTTTACAGCATGAGTGTGCAATCTGTAGCAATGCAGAGGAATACTTTCCAACAATTCTGAATCCATGCCATGAAGAATTGAAGCTGTTCCGAGACCAGGGGGATCCTTCCTAGTATTTGCCAGGTGTTCCTAATAAAATGACTAGTTATACACTTGGGAGACATGATTGGGTTCTGAATCTGACTAGTAAAGTACTCGTCATGAACTTCAATCCCTCTTTTTCTTGTACTGCAACAAACTGACACCAATAAAGTGGTCAACTACCGCAACTGCTTGTAAACCTTTATTCCCTAATTTTCATCATTGATTCACCATTGGAACACTTAAGTCTGGTGATGCAGCTCGATTTGAGGTCATGTTTTGGCAGGAGCACACCCAGGTCCACCACATCTACTGTGTGAGCTTTAGGAGGGACTGTGGTGTCAGACAGGCACATGAATCATGGTGATTTAGACTTGTCTTTTTCAATCCCCCTGAGTAGGTCATTCAGTGGATTAAGCACAAGGCGGTGAAACAATCAATTTTATCACAATGGGGTCCGATCCAGGGGAGGACGTCAGTGCCCGTTCATGTGGGGCAAAGTAGGGAAAGTGTGTATTCATGTTTGTGTGGGTGTGTGAGAAGAGCAAGAATAGCTGCTGACAGATAGGACCATCAGATCAGCTCGGCACTCGTTTATGCATTGTGTAGCTTCTCCAGCAACTTCCTGTTATCACAGACTCTCTGAGCGTCACTCCCTCACACCGTCTGGTTCAGCATACAGCCCGAATACCTTAATGTTCATGTAATCTCTAAAACTGTGGTCTGGAAGATGCTTTGACATCCCTCCTACCCCCCCCCATCTAGAAATAAGATAGGAACCAGTGACCAGCAATAACAGGAAGAATGTCTCCCAGTTTAGAAATACTTTGGATATTTTCACTGGCAGACTATGGCTGGATTGTTGCTGGTGGCCAGTCGCTTGCATTGTTAAGAGTGACCTCGCTGGAATGTCAAGGCAATTATTTTTCTCTATGTACGGAAAAGAAAAGGAAAGAAAAGAGACAGAGAGAGGGAAAGGTACATGTGATTCCCATGTGAAGGAATCAGACGGTTAGTCATGAATTCCACAAGTCGTGGAAAAAGCCTTACAAAGAGAGTGAACAGGAATGGCAGTGGGATGTATTCATGTCTGAATATTTGTGTGATAAAGTTCTTTTGTTGGGTCTAGGTCCTTTCCAACAGCGAGTTAGGTGAGTCAGAGACTGGGATCTACTTGCGAGGTAATGAGACCCTACTAGACATCCAGACTTTCTGACAAGCAGTGGAGTCATGATCCTCAGCCCAAAGACAGCATTGAGTCAAGCTCTGGTAGTAGCAGAGATGCCCCCACCATGGGAGCCTACTGCTACCACTCAGATTCACAGTATTAGCTCACACTAATGCAAACCATTACTGAAACTGAGCTGCCAAATATCACAGGTGTTCAGTCCAGATGGAGATCTTTTGTTTGGTTTACCATGAGACACACAAGAAATCAGAGGCCAGAGTAATTCAGCTGCCGTTCTTGTTTATTATCATTAATTTTAATTTGATGAGAGATCATCAAGGTTCATTTACAACTGGAGGACGACGTGTTTGCGTAGAGTTTTTCATTTTAGTCACAGCACATCAAACACGTAGCACAAGCAGAACCTTATAAGGGCTGCACCATCCCATAACTATCATTGGGAGTGGCGTTTACGGATTCAACTCCTTTCACATTTTCACCCTTCCGTCGTCAGTTAAGTTCTTAGCAGCTGGACCACACATGATCCTGTTCGAGTGAACCTTCGCCTACACAGCTCCTTCTCCTGATGCCTCTTCTATTTTGCACTCCTAGAAAAGATGATTAATCTTGTTTGTACTTTTGTTTGATCCCTTAAATGTTTTTGTGTAGAATCCTTTAACAGCATTTCGCAGATGCCTTTATCCACAGTTCACGTTTTATACAACTGAGCAGTTGAGCGTTAAGGGCGTTGCTCATGGGCCAAGCAGTAGCAGCTTAGTGGTGGTGGGATTTGAATTCATGAACTTCCGATCATAAGTCCAACATTTTAACTACTGACCTTCCCTGTTTATGAATCTTAGGATCCACTAACTATACCTTTGAGAGACCCTTTGTTCTAGGGGTACGGTACCTAATCATGACTTACAACATATGGCCAAATCTATATGGATGCCTGAACATAAACATTTTTCTCCCGCTGATACTATATCCATAATGTCTACATTCCAAATAAACCTGAAATTGTTAATCTGCCTGGCCGTCTAGAGGAAGTCCTGAATGTTCTATGTAGGGTAAGATTTCCTTAACTATTCAAGTAAACCTTGAGTAACCACCATAAACTGTTGATGTTATAAGCACCAGCTCTATATAAAATCTTGTTGACCATTAAGGGCTCTTTGGTTTGACTATTACAGACTCTACAAAATGGTTCTGTGGCACACAGACACTTTTTCCTTACAGCGAGGGCTGTTAACTGATGAGCCTTTGCAAAATACATAGCCAAACCCACCAGAATGAATGCAGGACATTAATAATTTGCCAGAAAGGCTGCCTGTATAGTGTTAACCTGCCAGAGACGTTTGTAGACGTACCAGGGGGTCCATGGAATGCCAGATAATTCATACCATCATGGTGCCATTAAGTAGTTTGAAATCGCTTGTACCAGTTTTTATGGCACTTCAGTGTATAGACACCTTCAGAATAGGCTTTCTATGTGTATGTCTGTTAACAACACTAAACGTATCACTGTTATGTCTCTTTAACGTGATTCCTTATGTTCGCATCAGCAAGCTCGCCAGTCTAAATACTAAATATCCAAATGTCTTGTAAGCTCTGTCTTCACTTAGGACTTCAAGCTTCTTTAGTATTCCCAGGACAGATGACACAGTAATATGCTATTTCGCTCTGACTCCAACGAGTGGCTCAATGAGGAGTAGTGGCATCTGGAACTATCATGCCACCATGAGGGACTGTGTTTTTATTTTCCTCCAACCTACAGAAACTCTGCAGAGTGATTTGCTGGCATATTGCTCCCTTTAATGATAGTGTCGGGCTTCTTGGGTCTTTAATTTCTCTGTGCCACCATCCTCTTGTTGTCTCCTGTCTGGAACATTTGGGTCTCTCTAAAATTGCAGCAGTGGCAAAAAGAGAAAAAAAAGGCGTGAGGGTAAAAAGGACTGTTAAAACAGTAGACAAGACATGTAGCAAAACAGTAATTAACGCTAGCAATGATGGAGTGTTATGCTTATAGAGTGACCTGTCATGACCCATCTTCCCGAGCTCAACGATGCAACATCCCCCGAAACACAGGCGCACACAAACATCCTAGAGTTGCCGCGTAAAAAGACCAGTGATAAATTTGCTCCCCCAGCCTAGAGTTACTCCTACGGAGCTGAATCATATTGCGTTTTACTCCGTAGGAGTCGGTTCGGCACATGTAATTTTACTGTGAGGCTGCCGGGTTTTAGAAGGCTCCAGAGAAGAATGGTGATGCCAAAGGAAGTGAGGGAAGAACACGCTCACCTTTTCCAGTAATCACGACTAGTTTGGGGGCACCAGCCCAGCAGTGGTGTTTTTCGGGAATATTGGGTGATTTTTGTGTGGGCATGAAAGACAGGATACATATGTTCTGTTCAGTGATCCTACTAGTTTTATGCACAAACACATTTCCGAGAAATATCTTTGTCATTACTGTTTCGTTTTCTTTTGTTGTGACATATGCAAATTTTTTTACTTTACTGATTTCCTGGAATATTCACACTGAAATCTGGAATTGTGGGTGTACAGGCCTGATCTCAGACTTGCTCACAATCTACCGCCCACCTCACTGGGTCTGTGAATGGTGCTATTATGTATCTCAATTGTCTTGATTAGATTTGCACCATGTTTTCCACCTATTTTAAAGAATCTGTGTATCTGTGATGAGATCTACTCATTGTATCGTTCTGGAAAAGGCCCAGTCATGTCAAATTGAGACAATGTGATTCGATCCAACTGAAGCATTACCAAATCCTGTCAAAACCATTCCGCTACTCCTCACACTGTTTATGCCTCATCACCTCCTATACAGTTATAATGACCACCCTTGACTCAGTCTTTTATGTACTGGACCACCTACATGGGTGTGTTTTCTTAACCCCCACTCACTGTAAGAGTAAGTGATGATTTGTGAGGCATTTTGCTTAGGGGTGACAGATCTGATTAGGGTAATGACTATTCCATGAGAGTCAAATGGTGTACTATTGCCAGACGAGTGTGTTTTGTGAGTCAGTGTGTGTAAGTTACCTTTTGTGCTTTTTTTGTGATTATAACTCTTTTGATTCGAAGTATACACATTTTAGGAGAGAAAAAATAATCACAGCTATACGAAGTACCTTTCGTATTTAGCTGGTCTGTGTTTCGGGCTTTAGTAGTGATAAATATTTTTCATGTTTTTTATTCAGATAGTAATACAGGCTCCCAGATGGCTTTTTCAAGAAAAAAATGTCCTTTATTATTTAGACCATGAAGGCCTGCAAGCATAGTTGACATATTTTCCGCCCGAAGCATAGAGAAGGTTAAGAGTCAACAATAAAAACATCAGCTTTACTTGGACTACAGATGTTTGGCTCAACCTTTGGCAAATGACCAGGCCTTCCTGTAAACGTGAGGGAAATTGTGGGGGGTGGAACGATGCTGGAAGTCACGCGTGTGGTCCTGATTGGCTAAAATGCCGTGCTGATGACTGAACCAGAAAATGCCAGGCATTCTTGGTTGCGTCGTCCTGATATTTTCCATGCACGGTGAGTGTGAAGTGTGATAAAAGAAATACACGAGGCTCCCCTGTGCTACACTTATATTTACGCACAACTCCAGAGGGCTCCCTGCATTCCTTCCTGAATGGAGAGTGTTCTTCCTGCCCATATTTGGTAGAGAGGGGAAGGGAATCCCTTACGGTGACTCATCGAATTTCTCTGGCCAAAGGGGGAGCACGCTGAGTGGAAGCTCGATTTATTCAGAGTTGGATTATAAGGGATTGTACAGGGTAAAGTCCCTGTTTGAGGCTATAAGACATAAAATTGGATTCTTCTAAGATGTTGCATGCTGTAAATGTTCCATGGTTATCGCTAGAAGAAGAAGATGCCACTAAATATGAATGCACAGTGTATGATGCTGATTAAGTAACACAAGAAGTTATTCATATACAATTATTCATTGATGTTATTATTCATTGACCACTCCAAACAATGGCCTCGCAGGAAACTTCATCAACAGCCCGGCGTTTCCAAAACCAATAATGTGATGACTTCACCATTAATAAATCACAATTCTTAGGGGTCTGCATTCATTACATAGCTGAGCTTAATCCACTCACTACTCTTCATATGCAGTGTAATTCAATTAAATAACTTTCACCCATTATTATCAATAATCAGCCTTAACATTAACATCACCTGCCAAAATAGCGACCAAATCAGCTCTAACCTATGAGGCACTGACTCTCTAAGACGTCTGAATGCGTGCTGTGGTATCTGGCACCAGGACATTTTTCTGTGTATCTTCTGTGGGATCAGACAAGATGGTCTAGCCTTAACCTGCCACATGCATTAGTAAGTCTTAAAAACCCATGACCTTGTGATTGGTTAACCATTTGTCCTGCTTTGGACTACTTTTGGTAGGTATTAACCACTGTATACTGAGAACAGGCCACAAGACCTGCTGTTTTGGAGATGGTCTGACCCATTCATCTAACCACTATTGTTAGTCACTCATATCATTATGCTTGCCCCTTTTTTCCTGCTTCTAACAAATCAACACTGAGAATCAACTGTTCTCTTGCTGCTTAATATATTTACCCCTTTATAGATGGCACTGTAATGAGATATCAGTGTTATTTATTTTTTATGAATGAAAAATTTTGATGACTCAATGGTTGGGTTAGATTATCTCCAAAACTGGTTCCAGTATACAGTGGTTAGTACCTACCAAAAGTGGTCCAAGGAAGTGCAACTGGTGAGCTAGTGACAGAGTCACCCAATGCCTGCTGATGTGCATGGAACTGAAGGCTGACCTGTCTGGCCTGCTCCCACAGAAGATCCAATATCTTCTAGAAAAATAACATATCTAGAAAATATGAGGACACCTGATCATCACACCTATGTCTCTGTTGACCAAGCTGTTTCAAACACCACAGGCATTCACTTTCCACTATACTTTAGGATGGAGATTCAGCCACAAGAGAATTAGCCAGGGATTAATATCAGTTCAATAAGGTTAAGGTCAGTGGAGACCACTTCAGTTCTTCTACACCAACCTTGGAAAAATCATGTCATCAAGGATTGTGTTTTGTGCACAGGGGCTTTATCAGGCTGGATGTTTTTTGGGCCTATTAATTTTTGTAAAGGTATAATATAATACAGCGTACAAGAATATCCTGTAAAGTTGTGTGCCTCCAACTATGTGGCAACAGATTTGGGAAGAACCATATATGGGTATGATGGTCTGTCGTCCGCAAACTTTTGGTCGTACCATCGATCATGCTTATTCATATACTTTGTTATTATCAGCCAAAGAAGGTGATGATGAAGTTTTGATAAAATGTCATGAATTATGAGTAAAGTCAGTAATAAATTCTGGGTCACCTTGATGGTGTTTCAGTATCTGTTCCTGTTTAACTTTTTGACTTGATATACAGACTCTCAAAAAGTTAACTACCATCTCTGCCCCTTTCTCTCTCTCTCACACACACACACATGCACACTCACTTACTTACTCACTCCTATCTTCCACACTTGACATGCTCTACCATAAACCATGGTGGACTCAAGCACAAACAAACAGTAACACTCACAATTACTGATAATTAGGAGGCCAGGCTAAGGGATGGAGTCTTGTCCTCTGCTCCACCACCCTTTTCACTTTTGGATGAATGCCATCATGAGAGGCCATTTCTTAATTTTTTATGGGGCATTTTGGTTAGAAGGTACTGGGTTTTAATTTGATTACTTTGAACACTTGTCCATGGACAGATATTTGGGCCTTAAGGAATACTTACACTTTTGATAGTATCTTGAACCTTGTTGTACGGTACATTTTCCCTGACAGTATTTACACAAGTCAGTTGGGTTGGGAAAATCAGATAGACTAGCCAAGGAGGACTTTTCCCAGAGGCTATTTGCTCAGTCCAGACTAAATCTAGAGTTTAGTGAATCTGACTGTGAGAAAAGAAGTCGAAGCAGAGACACAGTGCTGGTCACAGATCAGCATTGATGGGCAGCTGATATCAACACCATAAGGTGAAAGGGAGGGGGCGTTGAGAGCCTGAAGTCATGGTAGATGGTGTGAGGGGGTGCGTGTGAGGGGAGGTGGTTATCCTTGGCTGCTCGGTTGGGTTTTGGAGCCCGCATATCAACATTGCCCTGTCATTTGCCAGGCGCCCGTTGGGCTGGGCCATGCGAACACCAGTCATGGCTGTTCTTTAATTAACTCCTGCTCCGAGAGAAAGAGAGACTGAGGGAGCTAAAGAGAGAGGGAGAGAGAGACGGGGGAGGGAAAAAGAGATGGAGGGAGAAATGGAGATACAAACTGCCCAAACTGAAAAAGGGGCTAGAAAAGAAAGGGTTTAATGACAGTGGGATGAATCATGTTCTTTTCTGAATGAGGCAATAATAAACTGAACTTTGATCAAATTGACCACATTTAAAGCAAATGTAGAGTAGGAGGTGGTATTACCCATCATAAAAAGACATTAAAAATCTGTTGTTGTTTTTTTCCAAAGCAATACTTTGAGAACATCACAAGGAGCTATATGGTTAATAATGAATGAATGTTTTCTTTAGAGTAAGGCCTGACTAAATGAAAACAAAGCAGGTCGAAGGCGTGAAGCCCACACTAAACGAGCGAGATGGAGATGGAGAGAGAGCCTGAATCATATTGAGAGGGTGTGTTTCACAGTCCTGGGGGACCTAATAGGGATCCATTTAAGCCTTTCTACTCTGACACACGCTAACACCACACACACATATTACCCCTTCGGTCTCACACACTTTGGAGTGAGGTCATCTCTTGCTGGGGCTTTTTGACAAAAAAAAAACCCTTTGACCTGAATGAGAGAGACGGGGTCGAACTGACCGGTGTAAAACACCCCTTTTACATAGTAGCCCCAACGTTAATGGCATGGGACGGCCTGTTAGCAATGGAAAAAACAGCCTGTTGAATGGACAACCGATTCAGTTTGGTTCATCGGTCAGATGGGGAGCTCTGTTTAAAGCCTATTGAGAGTGAAACCGAAGAAAAAAGGCCATTGTGCATGATTGACGCAAGGTTAGGCACCCTTGCTGTGAATAGAGGGGTCGAAGGCCAACCCCAGGCCTAAATGCCGAGCCTATTTGTGTCGGTCAGAATGCTAACGAGAGGCTCAGCTCAAGAAGTCCATCGCTGTGACTTTGAGCAGGTTGGAGAAGAAAGATGGGCTTTGTTGATCAAGAGTACAAGAGAATGAGAGAGGAGTCTGTTTTTAGGAGAGACATAAAATGCCCTCACTGGTTATGTACAGCCACTGTCTCCTGCATTTCTCTTCTTGCTGCATCTTATCTTTTCAACCACAAACAGATTTACTTTTTCTTTCACATTGCTGCCTCCATAGGGAAGCTGCAAGTAACAATGACAGAGGTGCAATTTAAATACACAGAGGGCAGATTTTGCTGCGGAGGAGACTGTTGACTGTTTATGCTTTTAACCAATGACGTCACGCTACTTCAGATAGCCCCTGTGTTCTAACAAGAATCTGTGTGTGCATGTTTGTATGTGGCCTGGCCCATATTGTCTGTGCTTGCAGACAAACAGACGAGAGGGGACAAAGCTGAGCTTGTGGCCAACCATTTGGCCTGTCTGAAAATGTACTAAATAACTAGACAGTGATTTTAACATGCATTGTTTAAACAAAACGTCAATGATGGCACATTGTAAATTGTGAAGCATGTGAAGTAAATACTCTATAGATTGCAGTATGGTGTCCATAATGTAGACTTTAACCTCAAGTTTGTTTAAATTGGCAATCTAGGAATAAAAACTATAAATATGATGGTTAATGCCAGGCGGACACCTAGAGCTCTTCGTGCTTCAAGTATGACCCGACTTGACCCGCCATCATCCAAGACACATAGAAGGCAAACATCCAGACTCTTCTCTGTTCTGGCACCAAGGTGG
>JAOVVF010000027.1:8666902-8677403 GCA_028565595.1 Duopalatinus emarginatus
CAAGAATTTAACTAAGCACTCTTGTAAGTCGCTCTGGATAAGGGTGTCTGCCAAATGCCGTAAATGTAAATGTAAATATGACCGACACCTTCTAGTCAGTGCCTGTCATTGATGAAAATGTCTACAAATGTGTGTTCAGTATAAAATACAGGTTAATCTTATATCTGGTAACTGTTAGCCATTGCAATTTAGTGTATGAATGTCTACAGATATGACTTCCTCTCAATAGCTAGTTAGCTAGAATTACTATAGCAAAATCCTGTGCAAACAAACAGTATAAATGTTACAGAAATTGTCAGTTTAGTGTATGTTAGCTGGCTAGTAAAGAAATAAAGGCAAAAATACTGCAAATGTTACATGTTAAAGATGGCTAGAATTGCTGGTAAATTCAGAATAAATATGAATATACATGAATATTTATAAATAAATCTATAAATATGACCTCTTATTCTCTGAGAAAGCATATCAGTTAAACTTATATCAGTTAGCTGGCTGGTATTCTTAATCATGCCCATGTTATGGCTTTGCAATCCTGTCAGGTTAGCTAATGTTGCTCACTAGTTGTTAATGCTAATGTTAGCTAGTTGGCTGTTATAAATATGTACAAAGTATGATTTAGAAATTCTGTCTGGTTAGTTAGCTGTTAGCTGTGCAAATGATAAACATTTTAGAAATGTTTATTAAGCAAGATGAGAAGTGATAGCAGTAAAGATGACTTGATGGCTTGATTTAGTGGTGAAAATAAGTTTAAATAATTTCCTGTCAGTTAAACATGTTAGTGAGATACCTGAGAAAATGAATCAGCAAATTGGTGTAAATGTGAGAATATTGTGAACAGTGTGAAAAATTAAAATCATTTTACACCAAAAATCAATGATATTTACACGATATTTGTGGTATTTTTGAAAATCTAGGTTGTTTGGAAAAACATTCAGAACTTCAGAGTTGTGTAAATTCACATATAAGGACTCATTCAATTGAAAAGATTTAATTACATTGATAACTGCCCTTAAGTTTCTATAGTTTTACACATGGGTTATGCTGTCATTAAGAAGTTAAGCAAATTTATGGCAATTGAACATGCTAATTTAGAGTACATTCTGTGAAACTCGGTCGTTTCATATCAATGACTTGAAGGAAAGAAATTACTGGAATTTTAAACATGTCCTGCTTTTTTGCTTATTTTGCCTTTTATGCAGTTTTGAAGTAGCTGACGCTACATGGACGCTTTCACAAGCATGGTTCATAATATCTGGCATTTTTAAGTGAAAGTTAACCACTCATTGTCTATCGTGCTAGCATACAAAGGAATTTGACCTCTGCATTTAACCCATCCATGCAGTGAAACACACACATACTCGCACACTAGGACCAGTTGTGAACACACACTAGGACACAGTTGCCCAGAGCAGTGGGAAACCCCATCAGTGGCACCCGGGGAGCAGTTTGCTTGCTCAAAGGCACTTCAGCCATGTCTTGTCAGTTGCAGGGATTGAACCAGCAAACATCCAGACACAAGACTGGTTCGTTAACCACAAGCCCATGGTTGCCTATTAGTTTGTGTCTGAAAACATTACTATATTACTATATACTAATATTAATTAAGGTTTCAGTACAAACCTTATTATGAGACTCATAAATAGGTTTTTAGACTCCAACTTACAGCCTTTAAGCACAATCTAACAGGGACGCAAACTTTCCCTTTCAGTATGTTCTTTGGAAAAGTACAAGATTTCATTCTGATTGATCAATTCTGGCTCTTTAACTGGCTCTTAACTTTTTTCCAATTAAATTCCTCTGTAATACAGCGACATGAAAGAGGCTTAAGGAGGAAAGGAAAAATTACTAAAGACATGAAGTAATTTGAGGTAGGAAATAGAAGGAAAGTGTACAATACTAGGAAGCTGAAGTGAAAGCTATATTGATAACAGATATATTAGAGAGAGAGAGAGAGAGAGAGAGAGAGAGAGCACTGCAGAATAACAGATAAACAAGGCTGTCAACACTTTGCTGTTAACTTCTCTTACAGACCTCAGCCTGTTCCCGCCCTCCACCCCCTCGCTGAAGTAAGTAGCCTTCTTACAGGCAGACGCTGTGGCACAACTTCAAAGCAGCAGCCCCCCTCCCTCCCCCTGGGCACAAACATGGTGTAATTAGTATGTCGTTAATGGGCCATGCTATTAGTGCCTTTAAGATAGTGAGGTTTTACACATTAGCCTGGTCTAATCACAACCAGACCTGGTGAGGGCCTCATTTGAACCATGTGCTGGGGAAGAACTGAAGGGAGAACTGAAGGGAGAGAGAGAGAGAGAGAGAGAGAGAGAGAGAGAGAGAGAGAGAGAGAGGACTGAAATGTGCAGTAGTACAGTAGCAGCATGATCTCAATGTGGAGGTCCGTGAACACAATTTAATTTACCTTCTATCTCTCTTTCTTTCTATCGATCTACTATTAATTATTTATTTGAATATTAATTAATTTGTCATTGTTATTAATTAATTCATTTGTTCATTTGTTATTTAGTTACAGTTTGTTATTTACTTCTTTTTTTCTTAAATTATTTGTCTATCTATTTACTTATTTATTAATTAAATAACTTTTACACTCATGGACATCACGAACAACTCATCACTATCTTCTACATGAATTTATTTAATCTAAAGCTCAATAATTGGATAAATGTCATGTAAGTGAAAATTAAACTGCATTTTAGTGAAACTAGGATAAGTGTTTTTAATAGCAAAGATATATAAAATGTACATTTTAAGACATTAAGACACCACATTTGTGTGTGATTGCTTTTGTTTTAGAGCTTAGTAAAGTTTAAGATTTAAACCACCTTTAGTACAGTATATAGTTGCCTTTGTCATATTAAAATGAGTGGATTGTGTTAATAAAATACATCTGTGCTTTCATAGAATTTGGTTTCAAACAGTTTAATGCCCACCCAAGTTGAAGTGTATATATAAACTTGTATATTATACTTATTCATTACACACAGACTGATATCTCAGAATTAGAATATTGCTCTAGACCAATACAAAAAAAGGATTTTTAGAAATGCTGGCCAACTAAAACGTATGAACATGAAAAGTATGAGCATGTACAGCACTCAATACTTAGTTGGGGCTTCTTTTGCCTGAATTACTGCAGCAATGCAGCATGGCATGGAGTCGATCATTCTGTGGCACTGCTCAGGTGTTATGAGAGCCCAGGTTGCTCGGATAGTGGCCTTCAGCTTTTCTGCATTGTTGGGTCTGGCGTATCGCATCTTCCTCTTTACATAGATTTTCTATAGGATTAAGATCAGGTGAGTTTGCTGGCCAATTAAGAACAAGGACACCATGGTCCTTTAACCAGGTACTGGTAGCTTTGGCACTGTGTGCAGGTGCCAAGTCCTGTTGGAAAATGAAATCTGCATCTCCATAAAGTTGGTCAGCAACAGGAAGCATGAAGTGTTCTAAAACTTCTTGGTAGATGGCTGCATTGACCTTGGATCTTAAAAAACACAGTGGACCAACACCAGCAGATGAGATGGCACCCCAAACCATCACTGACTGTGGAAACTTGGATTCTGTGTCCTCTCTTCCTCCAGACTCTGGGAAGCAAAATTTACTTTCATCAGAGAACATAACTTAGCAGACCACTCAGCAGCAGTTTTGTCTTTACCCCAGGTGAGACGGTTCTGACACTGTCTCTTGTTCAAGAGTGGCTTGACACAAGAAATGCGACAGCTGAAACCCATGTCTTGCATACGTCTGTGCATGGTGGTTCTTGAAGCACTGACTCCAGCTGCAGTCCAGTCTTTGTGAATCTCCCCCACATTTTTGAATAGGTTTTGTTTCACAATCCTCTCCAGAGTGCGGTTATCCCTATTGCTTGTACACTTTTTTCTTCCCTTCGCCTCTCTATTAATGTGCTTGGACACAGAGCTCTGTGAACAGCCAGCCTCTTTAGCAATGAACTTTTGTGTCTTGCCCTGCTTGTGCAAGGTGTCAATGGTCATCTTTTGGACAACTGTTTGGACAACTCAGCAGTCTTCCCCATTATTGTGTAGCCTACAGAACTAGACTGAGAGACCATTTAAAGGCCTTTGCATGTGTTTTGAGTTAATTAGCTGATTAGAGTGTGGCACCAGGTGTATCCTTTAGATCAATCTTTTACACTAGTCATGTATTATTTAATCAAATGGACATTTATGGTCACTTACATGGTCAGGTAGACATTTTAGGTAGTGGTGTACCTCCAGTTGTTGACATAAGTGCTCATAAACGTCTCTGTGGGATTTATAAGCAAGTTATGTACATATTATAAATTTCTATGAAGTCCTTATGAGTGAACCTGCAAATAAAATATATTTAATGTGTTAATTCAGTGTAACATCTCATATACACTAAATGGCTATACTTTTTTTTTTTTAGATTTGCTGAATAATAAAGAAAAAATATATTTTTCATTTATTGGATTTACAGGGTATAGATCACACATATAACAGACATGAAGGCACACAATCACAGTTGATACTTGTGACTCAGTGACAGATGCATTAGAGTCAGGAGTCCTGGCAATGCATACATCTCTCTCACTCTTACTCTCTATCCCTCTCTCTCTCGCTCTCTCTTCATCGCTCCAAAGCCTGTCGCTCCCCTGCCTGGTCCAGGTCTGGCCCAATCTGGATATAGTTTCTGCTGCCCAACTGCTTTTTTTTAAGAGTCTTAACACTGAGTCTTAACCCAAAATGGCACCATGTAAAAGTTGGGTTAATTATATACGCACAATATACACCTTTCTCTGCTCATTCTTGTCTTGGTTTGATATGTTAAAAGGCAGAGAAGAAGGATTATAGTGTAGATCTCATTAGGCTATTATAGTAGTAATATTTGCTCAAAAAGGCTGGACCAATAGATTCATAAGGGGAAAAAAAAGCAAATAGAAAAATGGTCTTTTAAATAACCCAATGGCTGCTTTGTTTATTTTATGTGCACTCCATGCCCTTATATTGAGATGTGTTCGCTCTTTGGTGTGTTTGTCGTCATTTGTTTGTGTGAGTAAGCGGAAGCAGTCTGTAAGGGTGGTAGAACTGCACCTCCCTATGCCCTGCTGTGTGTATGTATGTGTGTGTGCATGTGTGTGTGTGTGTGTGTGTGCACACATTGCTGTTTACTGTTGGGCCTTATGGCAGCAGAGTGGCACTGAGAAATGTAATTAAACCAGCCCACCCCCTCACAATATCTCTCTCTCCCCTTTTCCCGCTTTCCTTTTCACCGTCCCTAAGCCACTTAATCCCTATTTAGCATCTCCAACACAGATCTTTAAATCTTTTGTCTCACTTTTTTTGTCCAACACCTGACAATATGACAGCGTTCTGTTTCTGCTTACAACTTTGTGACTCCTTTATTGTGATCCTTCACCTCGGTATCTTTGATCATGTCTCTTTGTCTTTAAACAGTGCAGCTGACGGTAGCCCAGGCGGGGCGGATTGTCATGGCTTGTGTTTTGGCGCGAGTGCGTGTAGCAGCACCTTCTCAGCGAGGGTGGAGTGAGGGAGAGGAAGAAGGAGAAAGAGAGAGAGAGAGAGAGAGAGATGAAGGGAGGGAGGAAGAGGGGGAGGGATGGATGGATGGATAGGGAGCAGGGGAGGAGGCCGTGATGACACTGCATGGTGAAGTCATCCCCATGACATCATCCTCTGGGCCGAAGCCAGAAGAGCCAGCAGTCTTTCAGCCTCTCTCTTATTCGGTGTGTGTGTGTGTGTGTGTGTGTAAGCGTGTGTGTGTGTGTGTGTAAGAGTGTGTGTGTGTAAGAGTGTGTGGCTGACACACATACACATACCCTCTTTGTCCAAAATGCTGGAGTAAAAACTCTGGTTGTCTTTTGTTCCCTACTGTTTTCCCCTCCCTCTCCTGCTTCTCTATATCTCTCTCTCTCTCTCTCTCTCTCTCTCTCTCTCTCTTTCTCTCTCTCTCTTTCTCGTAGTGCCCCAGGGCTTGTGCTTCTAGATGAGTTCTGGCTGCAGCACGATCAATACAAGCACAGTGAGTGTGTGTCCCTATGTCTCCTGCCCCAGCTGCACACTTACACACACACACACACACACACACACACACACACACATGCACACAAAGGCAGTTCATTAGGTGCTCCCTGGTAAGCAACACGTGGTTTTGCATTCACAATTCTGAAAAGCTCTGCTCGCTCTCCAGTCTCTTGCCTTTGTCATGGTCAAACTTTTTAAAATGAAACTCCTCCTTATACAAACCCTTAAAAGTCTTTATCTAGTCCAACCATTAAAAGTACCATACATACGAGTGGATATTCCGAGCTAAGTTTAATCAAGTCACTGGAATTAGTTAAAAGCAAACACTTCCTATGTATGTACTAGCATATTGAAGGAACCGTGTAGGTTGACCTGAATGAAGCATCGTTACATATATATGACAGTGCTGTATAAAAGACGTTTATATCTACTATAATCTGTGAAAATAAACTGAACCTCATAGGATGCTGAAATGTTGTAGTGGCAGCCATTTTGATTTAACGTGAGGTAATTTCCTTACTTAGACTCATAGCTCCAGTGCGAAGGTAAAATGTTGGACCGAACATCCTGACTATGTTTGTGGTAAAGGGGAAATTTTCCCATGGAAATGATGTGAGGCTTTTTTCTCATCCCACAGGTAACTGTTTTTTTTAAATACCTGCTTTTATTTATTCATTTTATAATTGTTTTATTCATTAATTCTATGATTAAATAGAATAATTACATTTATTTTTGATAAACTGATCCTAATATGAATAGGGACATGCATCCATAAACTCACAATCTCACAATAAACTCTCTAAAACTCTACCAAAAATTATAATGTTGTCGTAATTGTAAGTTGTACTCTGTGTAGCGGTTTGGGAAAACCCGTTGGATGTTGTTGCGGCTGAATTCTGGCAAACCAAAATCTAAAAATGACGAAAAAAAAGAAAAAACAGGGTTTTGGCCAAAAAAAACAATTTCTGCCTAAAACATACTTTTACAAACTCAACTTTAAGAAAATATGAATATATTTCTTAAACCTATGTAGAAACATGTTTCTTAACTGGATGAGGAGCCTGTTCAACAAATGGATATTCTAGGTTATGAATAAAGGCATGCATGTAGATCACATGTATTATTATTATTACTTCTTTGAATGCATTTTTTTTTTCTCTTTGCACATTTGGGGATGAATTTAAAACACTAAGGTGTTGCGTCTGATTGAAATTCAAACAAAATTTTTTTAAATTCTATTAATTTACTCTGTTAATATATATATATATACATAAGGTTTTCCTATGCTGCCACATATTAATACGTACTATACCAATATCCATCTATAGCCAGTTCAATGCAATACACATGTATATAACACAAAGACACCACCACAGTGAAGTCTGACCGCCCTGAACTCCTCCACCTCCTCCTTGTTTTCCTCCCGCTGCCCCATAAACCCACTTCTTTCTGGGCGTGAAGAGCAGTTTTGTCTCCCGGCCTTCCAGAGACAGAGCTGGAGTCACGCGACACTGAAGTCTGCTTTCGCCACACACTCACTGTTCTTTCTCCCATTTTATTTACTATGTGCTCTTGCCATTATAGTCTGCTCTCTCTCTCTCTCTCTCTCTCACTCTCTCTCTCTCCTTCTCTCGCTCTCTCAATGCCTGTTATTCTCTCCATTTCTAAACAAGTGGATTGATGGTGACAGGGGATTTTTTGTTTTGTCGTGCTCAGCAGGACAAAACAAGAATTTTTTTTTGTCATGCTCAAAGTTTTATTTCTAAAGAACGACTCCTGTGTGATTTACAGTTGTCACACAACAGACGAGTTGGTGTCAGATGGTGTCATTAGCTTTTGTTATTCTTGTTCCTGACAACCCAACCGACCGGTTCTTTTGGCTTTTAACCTGCAGAACTGGATTGTCAAGGGCCACTCCCCTGGAGATTTGCCATGGCGATAGTCTCTATAGCGATAGGGCCTCCCTGCTGGCTTCTGATTGGCCAGGAGAATGCAAGTTTGTCTTTGCACGTTTTGATTCGCTGAAACCGTTCCCTGCCACGTGAAGGCCAAAAAACTGCTGCATATGTGCAATTTCAAATATAAAATGCTACATTAACTCTGTACTACGCGGAGAAGAGTGAAAGAGAAAGAGAAAAGCAGAGTTGAGGACACACAATGGGATGTTACAACATGCCAAACTCTGACAAGATTTTGAAAATTTTAGTGAAGCACATACATACAAATAATACATTAAAGGACAGTAATTAAAGCAAAAGTTCCCGTTTAGGGGAGAGTCGCTGTAAATCAATACAAAGTTCATCTAACTGATCATTTAACACCCGTGGCCTAGTGTGTAGGGAACCGGTCTCGTGACCTGAAGGTCATGGGTTCAATTCACGCACAAGACATGACTGAGGTGCCCTTGAGCAAGGCACCTAACTCCCACAACTGCTCCCCGGGCGACATGGTTTGGGGCTGCCCCCCGCTCCGGGCAAGTTTGTTTACTGTGTGTGTGTGTTTCACTTCAAATGTGGAGGTCACATTCCACTGTGTGCAAGCACAGTAGGCAAATAGTTCACTTTCACTTACATTTTTACTCTGATGAGACTGGCCTTCTCCAGGATGACAATAATCCATGCGCAGGGCACGAAAGCCCGCTGACTAGATTGATAAGGATGAAAATCATATGCTATTGCCTTACACACTCATCAAAAGTCAAACCATGTTAACACTTAATGGTGAGTAAGTGTCAGAACACAGATAATTCATGGTAGGTTCCACACAGGGCATAGACTCCACAGCCTTGAAGTATTCTGTAGGCAATAAATACCATACTTCCTGCAGAACGATCCACAATTCTGTTAAATTTCAGGGTGTAGGATTTCTGTGATCCATAGCATGTCCCAAATGTGTTCGATAATTTTCTGGTGACTTAGGTGTGAATGGCAAAACCTCAAACTCGGATGAGTGTTCCTCTAAACATAATTTGGCATCTCTAGATGCGTGTGGTGGCCCATGGTCCTGTTGAAAGAAGCCAAACTCATCAGTATGAATGCAGGACATGAACACACATAACATTAACCTGTCTGAGATGTTTGTAGAGGGACCAGGGGTCTCATAGAAAACCAGCTAAACAAACCCCATGCTATTATCAAGCCACCACCAGCCTGTGTATTTTGCATAGGCTCATCTGTACTTCTTTCTGGCACTTCTTTGTATATACAACACATATATAACATTATAGTGCCATAGGAGCTACATAAAACCTGACTTGTAGATGTAGTAGTAATATCATATACCAAAGTTTACACATAGCTCCAGTTAAAGAATTGATAGGTTGGCATCAGCAAAAAAAACCCAAAACTTTTTGAAATACCTGCACTATTTCATTAACTTCCAAAGGACACCACAGGTACTATAATACGATAACCAACACACACACAAGTACCCAACTATGGTATAGATAGTTTTGGATTCAGATGAATTGCGTTTGCAGTGTTTCCTTTTTACCATCTCAGTGATTTCCTGCATTTCTTTTCTGCTATGACTCAGAAAACACAGTGCACAAATAGTAACACATTTAAATCAATCTTTACACACTGTAATATCTAGCCAAGGGGAAACTTAGGGGGGGGGGGAATAGTCTGTTTTGATTCTTCTCTGTAATGGCAAAAAAGAGTGTGTTTCTGTACGCGAGTGAGTCAGTATCCATCGTGACTCGTGGGTGTCACACTGCGTAAAAACACAGACGCATATCACGAGCATACACCCAAAACATGAAAAAACACCTACATACCTACTCGTTTCATTTTCACCTGTCCCTCTTACAATATACAGCAATGTCGCTGCACTGCAACAATTGGTGCATGCAAATATGCAAATAACACACTGATCAGCATAGTAGTAGTCTTAGTCAGACATGCATCACCATTCGAGCTTGACTGCACTAGTCCATGTATCATCATGTTGTCATTACTACAGGACTGAATAAACATGCCAGAAGGGCTAGTGAAGCATTATGGGAAGGTGGACTGGGGGTATGATCAACTCTGTACAGAGCAGAGTCAAACACAGAGCTGGGCTTGGTTCACAGGTTTCCACCCCCTCTCAACCTGAATTCACACTCACACACATTCACTCACCACACACGCCATCCCTCTTCCTCTCTAAGCTTCGCTTCATTCGTCTCTTCATTTATGTCTTTCCTACTTTCTGATTCAATACTGGAATGATGTCTGCAATCAGCACCAGGACTAAACTAGCATATTTATTTAGTGTATTTAACTTTTAAAAATAAAACTCCAGTGCTTTTTAAACTGCTTTTTTAAGGCTCTGGGTTGTTGATTAGAAGGAAGTTCAAGCCTCAGCAGTGCTAAGCTTCTGGTGTTGGGCCCCTGAACAAGGCCCTTAACCCTCTCTGCTCCTCTTTGCTATATCTAGGCTGACCACTGACCATGTGCTGTGTCCTGGCTTTGTCCCTATAT
>JAOVVF010000027.1:8693428-8749494 GCA_028565595.1 Duopalatinus emarginatus
ATATTGTGTGTGTGTGCATACATATACAATAGAAACACATACTTATACAAACACACCTCTGAGTGTATTTGTGTGTGTGTATATATGAGGTATATATTAATCTACACCCTTTGACAGCTGATTTTATTAATGAAGATGTGTTTAATTGTCGGTAATAACGTGCCACTTTGGAAACGTATACGTCTCTCTGCTTTGTGACGTGGACTTCAAGCTCTGAGGGCTGTGTTCACTTCAAAGGGATCACATTATAATCTCCCTTTGAGAGGAAGCTTCTCTTGTAAATAATACAGACTTCAAGTGAGCTGTTGGACTTGAGTTTTATCATTGTCTTGTTTTTTTTTATGTGCCTATAAACATTTTATATTTATACCCCTTTTTTTATTTTTTTTTAACAGTTCAATGCCTCAGGGATGATTCGTCACTAGCCTGAGATCCCCCCACCCCCCCACAATTACACCTATATTTTAAGTACTCATGCATGTAAAAATTCAACAAAGTCGGTTAAAAGTAGTTTGAACATTAGAAATAACCATGTCGAGAGTAGGAAGCCTTTGAAGGTCAGCAGTGCGGGGTGGGGCTCAGTTGCACAAGTTGGTTGTCTGTGAACTCATCATTTTGCATCGGAGGTTTTGGCCCTTTGAGTGTGTTTTCAGCGAGTGAAGTGCAGCAGTGAAAGTCTCGACGTGATTGCCAATTACAGAGCTGCGTGTGCTCTGAGGAACATGTGGCTCTGATGTAAGCATGCTGCGTTAGAGCTGTCCTCAGTACAGCACGTGCTGTCTGTCAGGACTCCCCCTCTTCTCTGACGTTATTAAGGTAAACGGTACTTGGAATTGGCCTGGCTTTGCCTTTGAGGAGTTGTGTGTGAGATTGAGTGAGTGTGAGTGTGTGTGTGTGTGTGTGTGTGTATGTATGTATGAGGACTGCTAGGACTGAAGGCTCCTGAGAGGCCTGTGTGTACACACTAAACTGTGATTTCTACCATTATTTATTTATTTGTATGTTTGTTTGTTTATTTATTTTTCTTTTTATTTTGTTGATTTTTTTTTTTAATTAATGGTTTAATTTGAGCTCATTATTTCCCTGCCTGATATTATTATTATTTTATTTTTAAATGATTATTCTTGATGGGGTTCTGGTGCTGTGTGTGTGTGTGTGTGTGAGTGTGTGAGATGAGGTGGAAGTGGTACATTTTGAGAAATGATCTGAATAAATAGGAAGTGGCAGAAATTCGCGATTGGTGTGTTCGGACATCTGGTGTGCTCTAATGTCATTATTTTGTTAATCGTTAATACTGCATAAAGACACACACATGCATATGCATGTGATGCAAAAGTCACACACTGACACACTCGGCACATTGTAACATGTCCCTTTTGCTTATGACTTTAGTAAAAATACTGTAGCAGCTTCCCTTTTTGTGGTAGGAAGTAAATGTTTTTATGTCTGTAAGCTTTGACATACACAGTTACAACCCTGAACACACTTACACCACCTTGCTAGAACCTAAGATTAAAAGTTACACTGCAGCATGATGTAAGAAAACCACATTTCAGTATTTACAAACCACCCAATCTGGAGGTAAAAAGTTTCAGAGCAATTCATTTAATTTGAATATTTTTATTTGAATTTATTTCCTTATTTAAAAAAAAAAAATTTTTTTGCTGTAGGTGGGAATTATTTCGATATGGTGGTGAAATATCTGGCAACACACTTTCGCACCCTAATGTTTAGCTTAATGGTTGGGTTTCAGTGCTGCTGGTTAGTAAACGCACGAACACAGCATTTAATCCGCATGACTATAACTGAATAAGTAGTTAAAAACGTTTTCTGAGGACCAGCTTATATTAAAAGCCGCTGTTGCTGATGTCCGAACAATGACTCGTCAATTTTCAATATGCCAAAATTCGGTTTTAAAGAAAAACAAAGAAGCCGTTTGCCTTGGTGCATCAGTTTGTACCAGATTTTTGTACTTTTTGGCTCATTTGCTGAAAGTCACATAAATTTTTGTTTTGTTTTTGTTTAAAGTTTCTCTAAGCAGCACCTGCAGAAAGCTTTTAGCAGCAGGGTGTCTATTATAAAAATGGTGTACCCTGTAGAATTCTTCAGTCTTACTGTCTTAAAATGTGAGACTAATTTATTTAATAAAATAAAATAGAAAAATACCAATAATGGTTTTTACACATGTACATTTAAACACAGACCCAGGCTCATAGAAACTATAAAACAGTCATTAATGTTAATCCGTACATACCACAATAGTGAAACCATTAGCTCATGTGTTAACGCCACGTGTAGCTGTAAAAGTTGTGAAAACAGAAATAAACCAGCCACCGAACAGTAGTAGCCGAACATGCCAGTGATGAGCCCATGCATTTCAGTAACATTTTTTTATTTCTCCTATCTCCCCCCCTCACAGAACAATTAAAGTGAACGTTTTCACACACAATGCCAACTAAAGATACCGTCGTCTCTGAATCATGCCATGGTAAGTAGATTAATTTCTGCAAATCGTTGGTGTGTCTGTGTGTCTGTCTGTCTGTGTGTGTCTGTGTGTGTGTGTGTGTGTGTGTGTGTGTGTGGACATGCCTGTATATAGTTGAAAGGACCAAATGTCTGTAAAAGAATAAGAATATCTGACATTTTAACATTGTAAGGATTTTTTGCTGGTCCTCTAAAAAAAAAATGAGGATTTTGTTGTTTAACAAAAAAATAAAAGTAAAAAAAAATACTGAAAGAGCCAAAAAGTTTCCTTTTCATTACTAAGATTTTAGGGTTAGGCATGGCATTAATTAGCTGCCATTATATGTATGGAAAGTCCTCACAACTATAGAGAGACAAGCATGTGTGTAGCTTTTTTTATTTTATGTTAGTTCAAATATCAGGAAAAAAAGGTCATTCTGTCAGGACACACATCAGTGTCAGGACCAAAAACCACTCACATGTTCGTTCGCTTTTTTATTCCTAAAAGTAAAAGAGCACACAGGTTTCCTTTTAGTTACTGAGGGTTAGGGTTCTGTTTAGGCATCATATTAATTATTTGTATTGCTAATTATGTCACTGGAAGGGTTGTGTCAGTGATAGAAATGTGTGTGTGTGTGTTTGTGTTTGAGACTTTGCAGTGTTGAAGGGGTTTTGTCCAGGATGCCCCATGTCCAAGAATAGTGTGTATAAAAATATACTACAATATAAGCAGCACAGCTATTAGTGAACACACAGTGAGATTGGATGTCTGATGCATGTCGAAATTCACTGAGGAGTATTTGTAATTGCTGCTGCCTCAAAGAAGCAAGGGGAGACAGCGGTCTGAGTCAGTGCTGTAATTTATCTGTATCATGCAGTACATACACCACATTAGCCTAGGATTGTTTTTTTTCTGGTTGTATGTAATTTTACAGTTCACAGCCTGTTCGCCTGTCTGACTTTACTACACAACCACACGTCCGTATTACACAACTTTCACTCACAAAACGAAACAGATGCGAGATCGGTCAGATAATTCAACGTGTGAACAAACAGTAGAGGATTCTCCTAAGAAACTGTTTACAAATTTACACAGTAATTCATTACATTTTTCGAACACTGCCACTACAATTTGGAAACTTGTCACTCTTGTTTAGTTACTCTGGTAATGTAGTGAGGCTTTTATTAGTATTATTATTGTTCATTTAAATACAGGTGTGCTGTTGTATGTCAGCCTCGCTTTTATTTCTGTGGTAGTGAACAGTTGGTAGGCAAAGGTGTTATTTACAATGGGTTTACAGGGCAGTGGGGAATGCCTTCAGGCAAAAAGGGTGTGTGTGTGTGTGTGTGTGTGTGTGTGTGTGTGTGTGTGTGGTACTATCAGTTATTTACATGACATGCGAAGTCAGTACTGATATAGACAGCCACCATTTTAAAATCCTGCCTGATATAAAGCAGTATCTTATTCAACGATGTTATTATTATTATTATTATTATTGTTATTATTATTATTATGAGAGGTCCTGTTGTAGATGTTTTGAGTGTCCTTTGCAGGTTATTTTTATACTTCATTTCACACTCAAACCTGTATTCGAGTTAAACACACCTCTTAAAGTTCATTTAGTCACTTTAAATACAGCCACTGTTGGTGTTAAATGAGGTACAGTTTATTTTAACACAAAAATGAATCGAAATAAGGTTTAGTGGTAAAGGATCATTTTAAAAAATAAAAAGCAGCAGATGTGAGGAAGTCAAGTTAGATACATAGAGAAAAGTGGTCAGGTGCATCATTTGTGGGGGGAAAAACTCCAAATGATGTACCTGACCACCTCTCTCTACCTCATCTACCTGACTTTAATTTTTCCTTCACATTTACTGCTTTTATTTATTTATTTTTATTAAAAGTAATATAAACTAAGGTAAGTAATATAAATTATCCTTTACCAGTGAAGTTTAATCTGATTCTTTTTTGTGTTAAAATAAACACACACACCCACACACACAAACACACACACAGTATTTAAAGTGACTAAATGAAGTCTAACTTCACTCATAGTTGTGTTAACAAACTCGAGTACATGTTTAACTGTATAATTAAAAATCAAAGACAGATCTGTTTCTAAATTCATGAATATTTAGACACAGACATGTCCTGTAACTTCTGTCATTCAGAAAAATTTCTTTTTCTCTCTATCCACCTACTCCTTTTTCTCTCTCTATTCACCTATCCCCACCCTCTCTCTATCTACACTACCCCCCCCCTCTCTCTCTCTTACTATCTCTCTTTTTTCTCTTTTATTAATAGTGCATGCAGAGGGTGTATTAAAACAGTCATGACACACCCCGTAGTTAATTGGCGCATTATTATCTGTTAGTCAATTTGCGCAATTGCGCACGCGACTCTCCTTATCACTATATAAATCTGCCTGTCATGTGTAATGTCAGGACGTGTTTTAATACCAGTATCACCACCATGACACATTACTCATTCGTTTCAATCAAAGGTCACGTCTGTATTATCTCATCCTCCGGTCGGTTATCTCACACCGCACTCCAGGCATCAGTCCCCGGTACACACACTCCCGCGCGCACACACACACTCAGTTTCTGTTGTCAGTGTTTAAACAGTCTGAGCACCGACTCTGGTTTGAAATAAGTTTCCTCTCTGCTTTTGCAGGCTTGGCGGAGGCCCCCGGTCTGTCCGGGTGCGCGCGCACGCGCGCGTACGTCCGGGCGAGCGAGTTGAGTGCGTTTTGCGCGCGCGTGCGCGGGCGGCCTGGCGGTGCCGTAGCAGCACAGAATGGTTTGTGAGTTTTATAAAAGAGGGTGCAGGCCGTGCTGTGCTGCGGCAGTAACGCCGGGGACCAAGCGGCGCACTTCGGAAAGCAGAAAAAAACAGGAAAGTGTGCCCATGCGGTAACCTCGTGGACGTCACTGCTCGCGTGCGCTCACGTGTGCGGCTCCTGACCGTCGGCGCGACTGGCTGCCTGGCTGTAGCAGCACGTAAATATTGGAGTTAAACCAATAGTGAATCCTCCAGTATTGACCGTGCTGCTGAAGTTAGGCGGGCCGTTTACCGTCCAGTCCTCTCTCTCTCTCTCTCTCTTTCTATCCATCTATCTTTCTATCCATCTATCTATCTATTTATCTATCTGTCTGTCTGTCTTTCTATCTATCTATCTGCGTCTGCTCACGGTGCACAAGTCTCAGGCACCGAGAGAGGAAAGGGGGAGAGGTAGGTCATCTCTCACTACAGCATGCCAACAACCGTGAAATACCGTCAAGTCTGAGCCGGCCTCCTTCAGATAATTACCAGTGTTTTAAAGAATGTAGTAGATTAACATGACATCTGTCAGTACAAGGAGTCCGAATTCACAGTGAATTACAAGTGTATTGCATATGTATACATACATGCTTAAGGCCACAAGCTTTCGTGTGGCATTATTGATGACTGGGTTCATAGCTGAATGACAGACATGTAACTGTTGTCCAGATGATTTATTGTGCAACATTCAAATAAAGATGAAACTGTTTATAATTGGCTGTAATTGTCTTACTCAGTGTGGATCAAATAATAAAAAACAATAAAAACATATTAAAGCAATTACAATCAGGTGTATACTGTGATTATAGTAACAGAAAAGTAACATTTTAAAGGCCTCTGGTCATTCAAATGCACACAATAGGAAAACTACTGCTCTGTTGTTTTTTTTTTGTTTTTTTTCCTTTAATGAAATTTATCAACTTGTGTAATAAATGACATTATAAATGTACATTCCTGGTGATTGTTTAAAATATGACAGTATTGTCTAAAATAATAAAACATATCTAATAATTTTTTAAACTACAAATGCTTCATGCCTTAAATAACACAGCATCGCCATCTTCTGGAAAACCTAAAATTGCCTCAGGTTCTCACACAGGCTGATGCCTTTTTTTTTTTAAAGGATTTTACAACATGCTTGGCAAGTGTTTATTTGATCACTTCTGTGATTTGCCCTTTTTTGTACTTTTCTCTGTTTGTTTTGATACAGGTGATGAATCCACTTTATAGGAGTCATTGATAATAAGAATATTTTGGGTTCCCCTTCTCTCGAAAGTGTAACACTCAATTTTCTCCTCCAGAGAAAGCATGCGGGTGCTGATGAGGCGAAAGCCCTCCCTCAGAATGGTGTCCACCATCAGGCCGAGAACGTTTGTGGCATTGAGGAGTTTTCGTTCATCTGGCTCAATGGTGACATATCTATAAACAAGACGGGAAAACAGATGTGCTTGCACAAGCTATCCAACACCAGCTTATATTGATTATAATAGGTTCACTTTATTGAAACATCACAAAAACAAATAGGTACTGAATTCTGTTATACATAATATGTATAAATGCAACAATACACAAAACTACACAATTCTAGTTTACACTTTGTCTCGCCTCACCTTGCAGACAACTGTTTTCCATCAGCGCAGTCAGCACCACACTGAAAAACGAGGTCGTGGTGTGAGGGTCGATGCAATGGAAGACGCTCCATCAAATTCTGTGCAAGATTTGTGGGTTGTTCGATGAACACTGATATTCTTGAAGCCAGCACATCAAGGGTTGTGCTCTTGGAACTGAACACCTTAAAGAAACTTTGAGCTTCTTGAATGACAAAGCGAAGCTCAAGGATTTCGCTCTTTGCATAGCAGTTGTTGCTGCGCAGAAAATCAGAAAGAGCGCTGATGTTGTAAAATTCAGCCTCACACAGCAGAGCATCAGTCTCAAATTCACCTGATAAAGTGATTCGGCCGGTTCTCAGATACTCCATTATCAAGCGAAACAACCCCCAGTCTCTGTCAATAAACACTTGGCCATTTACAGCTTTAAACTCAGGATCTGCGTCATCTAGCATGCGAGCAAGTCTCGAGTGTGGATGTCTTCTAACGGTTGACACCTTTGTGGTGAAGATCTGTCCTCCAACATTGAAAGTAATCAAATCCTGGCCTTTCATTTTTATATTCGATCATCAAGTACTACCAGCCTGCCATCAGCTATTGTACTTTGAGAGATGTTGTATTGTTTATCCTTTACCTAGCAACACTGCAGACATGCCTAACAGCCAAATCACCAGCAGTGACGTATACAAGCTATAGATAAAGAATCGTTTATCACACTGATTTTTAGATACACTATGAGGGGAAAAATCCAGTGTTTATTGTTGCTCTATGCATCTCATGTACCTTTAGTATGCATCTTTTCTCTAGAAGGTGTATGCCGTGTACATTTTAATACTTTACACTGAAAGGTCAATAAGCCCAAATCTTGTTTATTACATCTTTCTTCAAAGATATAAAGTGAAAGATACACGTTAAAGATACAGAACATAAGCACAACCTCTGGACTGGCGAGAAAAGGTGCAGTTTTATACTCTGTAAAACTGTAAAAGTAAAACATTATTGGATTAGTCAACGGATTAAGGCAGTCTTTTTAAAAGCTATCACTTTGATTGGATTCAGATCTGTTTAAGAGACAGGCTAATACTTCTGGACAGTTAAAGGTCTGAGTAAAGGGGGGGGAGGACTGAAAAGCAAAAGTCTCTGCATTAATTATACACTTCTTTATACCTTCAGGCTTACAGGCTTAGTGCTTGTGTCCAGGATGGTGAACCTGGACATAGTTAAGACTTGTCTATGACTAACTAAGCAGGACACGTGTCTTATAATTTCACACTGTCTCATAAAGAAGAGTACTGAAGTGTACTTTTCTTTGTTATTGTTTACCATTCATTCATTTACACTTGGGTAATACGTAAAAAAAAGCACCAAGCTCTCGGTTTTAAAGGTTTACTCTCTATTTTATTATTTTTATATGTATATTAATAAATGTGTAATGGTTGCAGAGAGGAAAATGAGATGTCCTCGTTTTAGAGATGATGACTCAGCTCTCTCTCTCTCTCTCTCTCTCACACACACACACACACACACACACACACACATACACAGAGAAATGCGCGCGCAAGGGGTTTCTTTTGCGCGCGATGTGGCGCGCGTTTTGACTCAACCCCTTCTTTCTAAGCAACTAACCACAGTGCACATTTTGATACACACAGATGTGATGCCATCCGACTTCAGCTTTCTGTAGAAGACATTATACTTAATGAAAACACGTATATGCAAGTCTGGGTCCAGTATTTTGGCTGTGCCGTGTCCATGCATATATATATATATATATATATATATAAAAGCAACATCAAATTAGAAAATAGTTCACGTTCTAGACTGTCAACAGCTAAAAACAAATGCTGATGAAAAGAGGGGAAAAGGGGCAAGAAATGCATCTGCATGCTAGGACATAACCTTTCATGACATGGCAGCAGAGCCCTGAGATGTGAAATCTAGATAGTAGTCTTCCGAGAGGGCAGCAGTTTAGACTGCAATTCACACAACAAAGCTTCATAAAAAAATTCTTCATTTGAAGAAGCCTCCAAAGCTGACATTAAGACATCAAAGTGAGACTGTTACCCCCCTTGGGCACATACAGCCCACTTGAGTTATTGGTGAATATCTGACCAAAGTCTGACTGCAGTGAGGAAGCAAGTCTTAGCCTATATATAAACAATGCAGATAAATAAATAACATGGAGAAGCATCATCATCATCATCAGACAGCAACAACCTACTGTACCTTGTTCTGGTCCATTTACCATGCCATCTGTTTACAGGGAGCCCAACTGACCCTGTGCATGTAAAGGTAGATGAAAAGATATCCTGAAGAAATAGTAATAATAGTAATAGTAATAATAATAATAATAATAAACACCGCTGCCTGCAGTTTGAGGCTCTGTGCGCGCGCGGGATGAAGCGCAGCGCGCGTCTATTGGATAGAAGCGGCGCGCGCCAGTTACTAGGGGCGCCTCGCGAGCGTCATCATGGCGACTGTTGCCGTGCAGATTTCGGGTGGAGTTTGAGCAACAAAAAAAAAGCTAACTCTTATTTTAAAACACTGAAATATGACGCAAATAAGTAACCCGACCTCTAGAGCGTTTCATTAAACACACACACACACACACACGCACGCACACACACACATAGCTATCAGACAGAAAAGTTTTTTTTCTTTACAGTTCCTCAAAAGGTGTTGTTGCCATGCAAAACTTAGCCCTGGGATGCTAAGGCAAGTCTGTGAGATCACACCGCTTTTAATGCGACTCGATTTTTTTTATCTCCCCAGGTTTGTCATCTACTCTTCAGTACAAAAGACAGTTTAGTTCAATTTAAAACAAGTCAAATAATCCTGTCTAATCCTTTACTTACAGTCCTGCAGTGCAAACACATGAGCAGTGAGAATAAAAAGGGGCGTTACTTAAGATAAGTTATATGTAAAATCCACCCGTATTTAGACAGCTTTATAATACTCATTGAGATAATATGGGATAACATAAATTTATATATATTTTTGTTTATATTATGTAAACTATATAATATAATTGTTATATATAAAATATAAAATAATATAATAATAACAAATTAATATATATATTAATATATATATTCTGATTCTTTAAGTTTTTAATATATTTTATTATCCACAACTGTATATTCTTCTATAATATCAAAATATTTTATATTTTTTATAATATAATTTTATAATATAATATATATAATATATATTTTATAATACATTTTAACATAATATTAATATTTATTATAATGTATAATTTATTATGTAATAATACAAACTCCCACTACAGCACTACAATAACAGATGATAAAGTAATCCCCCTAACAGACACTAGATGTCGCTGTTTGTCTTCTCTCGCCGTCGCGCAGCATGTACGTCACTTCCGGCAATTTTACAAGTACGGAAGTGAATCCGGGAGCCAAGATGACCTCCGAAGGATCGGTAAACAAATAGCTTTTATTTTCGCCTAGCAGCTTAAAAGAACAACTCCGCCTGTTATTGCTGTTCTTTAAGAGTATTTGACCGGAGTGTCTGTGAATCATCATTATCATCATCATGGCCGCTCTGTTTTCGTGTTGTTTTGACTGCTGTGATCGCGGAAGCTCCGGCCACGTCGCCTTGAAGGAAATGCCCACGGTGCAGCTGGATACTAATCACATGGGTAAGAAACGTGACGAGGGGCAGAGCTGTACCCCAGGTTGCACTTTATTGGAGATATCAGGAACATAGTTAACACATCTGAGCTCTGAGTCTTTAAGCTGTCTTACTTGTGTGTCTGCACTGTATTTAGGAAGCCTCTGATTTTCATCTGTTTCCTCTTTTCTGATGTCCCAGGTACTGACGTGGTTATTGTAAAAAGTGGCAGAAGGATATGTGGTACAGGAGCATGTCTGGCAAATGCTCCTCTCCATCAAAACAAGAGCTACTTCGAGTTCAAGATTCAGTCCACAGGTAAGTTTAAGTGATTACCACACTGGCATCCTATAAAAGGTGGGATATTTTACACAGAAAGTTAATGTGTTCAAAGCAGGAAAAATGGGAAAGTGTAAAAATCTTTCAAGGACCATGTCTAGATGAGTAGGTCAGAGCATCTCAAATACACCAGATCTTGTGAGCTGTTCCCAGTATGCAAAAGAGGTCTAAGGAAAGATAACTGGTGAACCAGAAACAGGGTCATGGACACCCCAAGGCTCGCTAATGAGCATGGGAACCGAAGACTAACCTGTCTGATCTGATCTCACAGAAGGCCAATAGAAGGATCTGTTAATTACGTCTTGGTGTCAGAGATACCACAGAGCACCTGTAGAGGTAATGTCTTGACAGGGTAGAGCTGTTTTAGCAGGCATTGTTAATATTATGGCTGATGAGTATAGGTTGGTTCACTTTATCAATGTACCATATAAAAATGCAATTCTTTAATTAGAAGTTTAAAAGTAAGCAAACAAAAATCCGTGCTTTAATAATTACAATTAAAAAAAATAATCTCCTAAATTTTCAATGTCACTTAAACAGAGACAGAGCGAAAGAGAAAGGGGGGGGGGACTATGTTTTAAGCCTAGAAACGCATAAACCTAACTAAATCAAACACAGAATGGCTAAAAACCAATAGAGTAAAGAACTTGACTGGTTTAAAAAAATAGCCACTTTGTTATTCTTTTATCATCAGTGACTTCTTTATCCTGATCAGGGTCAAAGTATCCACAGCTTAACACTTAGGGTAAGGCGGGAGACATGTAGACAGTTTTAAATAGAAATGCATTGAAAAACTCCTGAAAAACACAAACAATAGGTGAATTGGATGTGTTAAATTACTATAGGTTTGAGTGTGTGTGTGTGTGTGTGTGTGACCGTGACCCTGCAATAAATTGGCGCCCTGTCCAGGGGATATTCCAGCCTTGAGGCAATTAATTCCTGGTAGACTCTGCGACCCTGATGGATGTATAAGAGAATAACTGTCTGACTGACTTACCCTTTCTCCTGGACATAATTAAGCCATGCTTGTCACAGTTCTCTCTTTCTTCCTTTGTTTGTCTTGTATTGTTTTGTCTAAACCTGTCAGCATGTACAGGACTAGAACAGAGACTGCAGAGGCACTTTTTGAAGAGCTGTTGAACTTCTCTGAATATCAGCAACGGATGTTAGCACAGTGTCAGTTTGTGTTCTTATAAAGTGTGGTGCTACTGTTCACTGGTGCATGTTCCTCAACTTCAACTAGAAAACTTGACAAATCCACATCGCTGACAGGACCAGATGACCAACCTAACACTGAGTAACAAAGATGGCACAGACATTTGATCATCTACCAAATTATTAACTCATTAAAATGATTTTGCTGACAGGTTTGACAGGATTGACAGGTTTTGTCAGTGAATGTTTTCAAACAGTATCCCAACTAGATTAGTTACTGTTATTGTTGTTATCATTAGTATTTCAGCCAAAGAAATTCTTAGTTTCTCATTGTTCATTAATTATTAATAGTAATATTATTATTTAAACCAAATAACTTTTTACGTTTTTGTTACTAGTTATTATTGTTATTATTGTTGTTGCTTAAACCAAATAAATTCTTATTTTCTTATTGTTAATTTCTAATATTATTATTATTATTATTATTATTATTATTTAATCAATTTCATTCATATAATTATTATAATTTTTTCTGCTTTTTTTATTGTATACTTTGACAAGCCATTACATTTGAAATATTATTATAATTTTAATATAATAATAAAAGCTCTTTTTTTTCTTTTGTACACTAATCTGCTATAACATTAAACTCCAAAACAATGAGGTAAAGTATATAATTATTGATTGCCTTATTACAATATATGGGCAACCTTAAGGATCTAAGTAACTCTGACCAGGACCAAATTGTGATGCAGAGATGACTGGGTCAGAGCTTGTGGGGTGTCCCCAGTATTCAGTAGTTAGTACATACCAAGGGTGGTCCAAGTAAGGACAAGCAGTCAATCAGTGACAGGTTGAGGGGTGCCTAAGCCTTACTGATGTGTGTGGAAGCTCAGGTCTGATTCCATTAAAGATCCACAGAAGGATCTGTTGCTAATATCTTGGTGTCAGATACCACAGCACAAATTAACAGATCTTGTGGAGATCATGCCTCAGTGGGTCAGATGTTAAGGCTGATTGCTCTTGTACCTTTCTTGTTACAATAAAATAAAAAATATGTAATATGTATTTAAATAAAAAAAAATACATAACAGAGAGATGACACTGGCCATGAAATTTCATAGCTTGAGAAAGTTCTGTACCAATAATTATTGGTCAGAAATTCCAGTTGTTAATAATGTTAGTAACCCAACTTAAGTTTATGGTATTTATTTTT
The DNA here is from genome assembly GCA_028565595.1 of Duopalatinus emarginatus. NCBI lineage: Eukaryota > Metazoa > Chordata > Actinopteri > Siluriformes > Pimelodidae > Duopalatinus > Duopalatinus emarginatus. The sequence goes on from JAOVVF010000027.1 coordinate 8,706,669, forward strand.
TCTTTTGACTCCTTCAGGCATTTGGGGCGTTGGTGTAGCTACACAGAAAGCCAATCTTAACCAGGTCCCCATGGGCAGAGACACGCACAGCCTGGTGCTTCGGCAAGATGGAACCGTGTTCCATAATAACGAGGAGAAAAACCGCTTACCAGCTAACAGCCTGCCACAGGAAGGAGACGTAGTGGTGAGTTTCTGCGGCATCAAGACTCAGGAGTAGCAGTAAAATTGGTTTGAGATAATGAAGCGTCTGTTAAGTGCTGCCATGTGCCCAATTACCAAGCAACTGCCAATCACAGAGAGTTTATTAAATTCGTAGCATGATGGTAAACTTATGATGAAGCCATGACCATCTCCATAAGGAATAAAAAAAAAAAAACAGGGTGTCCTAGTATAGGAAAATAATCAATGCTGGGTGGTGTGATGCAGCTTGGAACGGGTTTCCTATAACCATCTGTTGATTGGTTAATTGTCACCTGATGTGTTTTTATTCCTCTTATACCAAAGCAGTTTACCAGCTCTATATCATACTATGTCCATGATCATACATTTCTGTCTGTTAAGTAATAGCAACTTGTTTTGTCTTTGTTCATTTGCAGGGCGTTTCATACGACCACGTAGAGATGAATTTATACCTGAATGGGAAAAACATGAACTGTCCAGCCTCAGGAATTCGAGGAACGGTTTTCCCTGTAGTGTTTGGTGAGGCTGCATATTTTTTTTTCCATGAAATGCAGTTCCTCTGCAAAATCAAATTATTCTACTCTTTCACACATACAAGACATTAGCAACTGATTCTTCTGTAAATGTTCTGTGGGATCGGACTATACAGGTTAACCAAACATCAGTACATTTGGGGGCCCGGTCACTTGTTATGTGGGAATGGACCAGATGGGCTACCCTTCACTGCCAACATGTCTTACCTGTAGCTCAAAAGATCCCCGGTTCGATTCCCTATGAGTGCAAGCGCAGTGGTCAATTTAGTCAGTTCATTTCACTTAACTAGGATCCTTGAAGGTTTCCTTTGGACAGATATAACGATAGGAGGCTTATCTATTATCCCCATGATTGTCAGGGTTTTATGTTCCCTGGATTTTTATGGCACATAATGACAAAGGGTCCTTAACATAGCATTAATCCATGAACTTGGAACATGCGAGAGCACATATATTAGACTAGAAACGACTCTATAATTATTACCTGTTAATAAGAGATCTGATATTTCTCCATTTTGGACTTCTGAGGTTTTAGAAGGCTGTTAGTTCAAATCCCACCACTATCAGGCTGCCACTGCTGGACCCCTAAGCAGGCCTATAAACCCTCAACTGCTCGGGTGTATAAATGTTATAAAAAATGTAGGTCGCTCTGGAAAAGGGCGTCTGCCAAGTGCCATAAATGTAAAGTAAAAAGGAGGACAAGACAATGTAATAGGTCAAGGGTATTTCAGGAGCAAGGTTAGAAATCATTTTCATTTAATCTAGAGGAAGCGGCTTAGTTGATGAGTGTGAGTGAGTTTCTTGATATAATGCGTAGCTGGTCATGTCGTCGAGAAACCAGGAAGTACAAGGTGCTGTGCCCTGGAACTGGAGACTCCTTTTATAAATGTTAAATAAACGTGACAGTGTCAACATTTTTCTTTGTTAAATAGCACCACATATTTTAATCTGTCTATTATTAGGCTTAGGTTGCACATATTATACACTGAAGTGCCAGAAAAACTGGTACAGATTGCTGATGGATCTATAATAATATAGGGTTTGTTTAATTGGCAAATCCCACAAGCTTGTGGAGTCCATGCCCTGTGAATGAATGAATGAAAGTGAACTATTTTGCCTTACTGTGTTTTGCACACAGAAGGAATGTGACCTCTGCATTTAACCCATCCGTGCAGTGAAACACACACACTAATGAACACTAGGGGGCAGTGAACACACTTGTCCGAAGCGGGGGGCAGCCCCAAACCACGGCACCCGGGGAGCAGTTAGGGGAGTTAGGTGCACCTCAGTCGTGTCTTGCCCTGGGTGGCGATCGAACCGCAACCTTTCGATCACGAGACCGGTTCCCTAACCACTAGAGCACGGCTGCCCCAGGGCTGTGGCTGTGGGGGACCTACCGAGTATTAGATTGGTGTATCAGTTGTTATTATTTCAGAAGTATCACTGACATGTTTTAAATGATTTCAATCTTTCTATTTTTTTTCACACAGTGGACGACAGTGCAATTCTGGATTGTCAGTTTAGTGACTTCTACCATCCTCCTCCTCAAGGCTACCAAAAGATTCTTTTTGAGCAGCAGATCTTCTAATATTCAGCCGACTCATACGCTTTCTAGACACCAGTCATTGTGTCTACTCCCACTACTACTACGTCTCTGGGGAAGTCCGGCCATGGAAAAGACGTGCTTGTGAATATGTGGCTGATGCTTTACTGTTCCGGTTCAAAAATCCGACTGACCAGTGTTATATCTTTAGTTATTTCTTTTACAATGTAGAAACGATCCATGATGGCAGTCAGAACACTCGCCCTAATTTTTGTATTTAGAAGAAATCGTTATTAAGACTCTAATTTTCGTGTCTGCACAAAATGTTCCAAATTCTTTGCACTTTGTTTTGTTCTATGAATGTCATGCTGCTTTAGAAAAATTTAAATAGTAATCAAATCTGATCTTATTTATAAATCAGAGTGAACTGACATGACATGATAGAACTGATCTGATGTACAATGTGAACTGTATTCGCAATATTGGGTGAATTTCCAAATCTGGAATTGTATTTTGTGCCTATTTCTGTGTTATTGAATTTTTTTAACAATCTGTACTGCATTAGTACAAAACAAGCCATGTCTTAATCTATCATGAATAGTACATATGTAAGAAACATATGGCTTCACCAAATATCATAAGACGGTGATATTAGTTCACTACATATTGTCTATTATTTGTCTTTTTGTCACGTCTTCATAAATTCACTCATTCATGCAACTAACATAATGTAATAAAGACATTTAAGATGTAAAGGTTGCAGGAAAAAAAAGACTGTGCCTATCTACTATATGGTCTACTATATTTGATTTTAAGTTATTCTGAGTTTTGTTGTTGTTCTTCTTGTTGTTGTTGAAGTGCCCCTAAAGATACTGTGTGTGCACTGAGTGGTCAGGTGTTGCTTGTGTCATGTATGTTAGGACCGTAATAAAATATTGTTCTTTGTTAATTTTTGCAGATCATTTTTGCGTCCACACACTTAACACAGATTAACCTATTCTCAGCATACCAAATGTTAATCAAGGGAACTCAAATGATCATTTTTAACTCATATATTTAATATAGGGCAGCTGTAGTCTTGTGGTATAAAGAACCAGCCTAATGATCGAAAAGTCCACGGTCCGATCCGGCCCACACTGGGAAGACGTCTGGCCCCAACTGCTCCCTGGGTGCTGTGGATATGGGATGCACACTGCTTGGGGCAACTGTGTTCAGTGCCCCCTTGTGTGTATTTTCACTAGTTTATTTTTACTGCATGACTGGGTTAAATGGGGAGGTCAAATTCCTCTGTGTGTACAAGCAAAGTGGTCAATGAGTGCTTCACTTCACTTTATATATCCTGTTTATCCACCATTTGCCTTTTATACTGAAATTAAATATAGGATACAGAAATGCGTTTGGACGCATCCTCTGACACATTTTTGGCGCATGCAGATCCAGCACTGGATGAACGAGTCATCTGGAGGAACATGCGCAATATCTACGCATGACTGACGTAAATTATGTCATGAACCGCTTTTAGCGTCTTTACTAACTCCTGTAATACATTATATTTTTTATAATCAAGGTACCCAGTAAAATATTATCTGGGTGTATATATTATCATCAGAGAACCGATTAAAAACGAAGTTAAGCGTCTGGAAATAAAAAGTTTAACAATTATAATGCACTGAGTGAAATCCTGCACTTAGCCCCTCCTCTTCACACAGCTCCTCCCCCTGCTCCTGCCCCATAACGTTCCGCTACGTCGAGTTATTTTCTTTTCCCAATACATTTCACCAAGCCCCGCCTCCTGGATCAGGATTGGCTTGGCTCGAACACCTCCCGCGCTACGATTGGATACATAGTACAAGTCTTGGAATAAAACCGTAAACGGTCCAATCGCCTCTTAGGTGAGTGCGGCCAATCAACCCAGTGGAGGAGGGCTTTCCCGGAATAGCGGTGGAGGGGAAAAAATAATGCTGTCACGTCTGTTCGGACGCGGCTCGCTTCTCGAGTTGGGTGTCTGAGCAGAGCTCCGCGAGTCGGACTTACGTACGGAGAAGGAAGACACACACACACACATACACGCGTACAGCCATGGCAGAAAACGCCGGCTTGGAAAATCATCGTATTAAGAGCTTTAAAAACAAGGGCCGAGATGTCGAGGTGAGTCGGAGGCCTTGTTTGTTGCTCCATGTTGATCCGCGGTGTTCACGGCGGTATTGATCGAGGTCGGTCCGGGCTTTTGACTCGGGTTTTAACGGCGAATTTCCACCTCCGAATCCGGAACCTGCTTCAGTGTAACATGCGGAGCGGCGGGCGCGGCCTACGGGGAGCGGGGAAGGCCTCGTTTACACCGCGGATATGTCTCCGGACACCAAGCACTCGCTTTCACCTGCTGTTATAATGATTATATAATTGAAACATATATATCTATACATCCATATCCATATCATAACTGACATTACTGTGTCAGAGTGACCGTTGAGCTCGCGCCTCGTTCGCATTAACCGTCGTTTTAGCTTCAAGTAGCTAACGTTGACTAGCTAGTGGTTACCTCGTAGCCGGTTACTGGATTAGCAAGCTAGCTTTTTATATCCAGAGAGAGATAAATAGAGTATAAACATAGTAGTGATAATTAACACGATTCAACATGGCTTCACTATACACAAGCCTTCCTAGTCGTCGAAGTTTATATAGCGTTAGTTAGGTTAGTAATACTGAAAAAAAGGGTTAGTGCCGGTGCTTAGCCTGTTAGCATGACGCTCGTTCACTAACTAGTACTGTTAGCTAGTATAATAATAATAAAATGAGCCACTCGGGGTTGTAGTGATTCATAGGGAAAGGTCTGAGAGTGTCGACCGTGCCAAGAGCCACTGTGGGATGGGATCTGATCAGCTGTGTGCCTCAAGTCTCTCTGGATAAAACCGTCTGCCAAATGAATAAATGTCAGGCATGTACCGAGGAGTCGACTCCGATTCGAATGAACCGAGCGACTCCCTGCAGGCTTCTCGATGCTGAGTTGTGGAAAATAACGGAGCCTGTGCCCCCGGATGAGGTGCATCCTATGTTCATGTGCATGCTGGTGTATGCCATGTCTGGACAAAAAAAAAAGATCCAGAATTGATTTGGTGTCAATTGGAGTCAATCTAAACCTATAGTTTCTATAGGAACAGGCTACCAGTTTAGTGCTGGGTAACATAATTATAATTACACCATTCCATTATGCACACGAGAGACAGATTCATTGTCTGTGGTTTTTGGTATGACACAATGGTGCTAAGAGGCATGATGAGGCAGCAGGTAGTGAGTGTGTGTCCGACACAGCTCCAGAGTTCTGCGGTTGTGGGTTTGGGCCTCGCTCCGGTCTCCATCTGTAAGAGTCTGGTGTTCTTACTGCATACGTCTGGGTTTTCTCCCAACATCCAAGCAATTGGAGATGTCCTAGGTGTGAATGGGTGTGTGTACCTTGGGATGGATTGACACCCTGCCAAGGGAGTATTCCCGCCCTGAGCTCATTAATTCCAGGTAGGCTCTGGACAAACCATGACCGTGACGGACTAAGCGTATAAGAGAATGACTGCTAGACTGTTCAGGTGATTCCTTAAACCAATCCTGTGGTGTGTGTGGTCTGACATTTCTTCAGTTCCCTGCTCGCGCCTTTCGATTCACTGTTTGGCATGCAAAAAAAAGCACGAAAGTCGCCTTTTATCAAATTCAAATGTCCCGTATAGAGACAAATGATACCTTTAAAGAAGATGGAGGTTGACAAGCATTTTTCTCACCAATCTGTCCCACAACAGTGGCGCTCGCTACACTAGATCACTAGCAAGTGTGAAAGTAGGTTATGGAGATTTCAGCCTGATCTTTGTTAAACATGGATGTATTACAGCAAGCGTCTTAAGTAAAGGCAGTTCAGGCAAACCATTCGGAAGCACCGTCACAGCTGAACAGTAAGCTGTGCATGGGTATCACCATCGTTCGTCTCTATCTGCTGTGTAACTTGTATGTGATTGACAGACAGAAATTTCTACTAATTTTTCAACATTACGGAAAGAATCCTCTGTGCATTTGTCTGAATTCTGGCTATAACGATACACCAATCAGCCATAACATTAATGCTATGATTATATCGATACAGTGTGACCTGTCACGTGGTGGCATATATTAGCCAGCAAGTGAACAGTCAGCTCTTGAATTTGTTGTGTTGAAAGCAGAACAAATGGGCAAGCGTAATGATCTGCGTAATGTAACTGGGCGACAAAACATTGTGATGGCTAGATGACTGGTTCGTAGCATCGTCAACAGCTGGTCCTGAGGTGTGTATGCAGAGGTTAGTATATACCGAACGTGGTCCATGGAAGGACTGGTGACAGGGTCATAGGATCAGAGTGCTCACTGATGTGCGTGGGGTCGAAGGCTCGTATGTCTGGTCCAATCCCACAGAAGATCTGTTGCCAGTCTTGGTGCCAGATACCACAGCACACTTTAAGAGGTCTTGTGGCGTCCATGTCTCGACAGGTCAGGTTATGGCTGATCAGTGTATAATGCACTGTGAACTACTACTGCTACACTGAGACTTGGAGACGTCTATTGTACATGCAGTTTTAACCTTCTAGATACCTTCTGAAGGTTTTATGGTGTGTGCGTGTCCTTGTTGGAACCATAAACAGACATTTGTCCGTGTAATAAAGTATTCCTCTGAAAAGACACGTTTCTATAGCTGTAGAGCGTAACTTGGAAGCATATTTCTGAAGTTCATAAAGCTGTAAAGTTTTTGTGTCAAACGCTTGCTGCCAGAATTAAACAGCTGCCCTTAAAGCTTCATAAGTAAACAAAAATGAAACAGGTTTTACTTTTTTTTTTTTCCCTCAGCAGGTCTTGTAGCAACGACACATGCTCTACAAACGCAACAAACAGATTAGGTTGAAGAACAGTGAAAATGTCCTTTGATACTAGTGTGAAGCGCATGTGAGTCAACACAAGCTGTGCACCGTTTCTGACGGACATAACAGACATGAGAGGTTTGGCGTTTTCGATATGCTGAGGCTTGGATGCACTCAGAGGAAGCAAAATAATTCCAGTTATTCCAGGAATCAGAGTTATAGTTCTGACGGAGTCGCTTCAAGATTGGCCATGCTGCATTCAAGTTAACGCCATAAAAGCCTCTGAAAACGCTCGTCTTTATTCCGAGCTACACAAGTGGGTGGTTAGGTTTATAAATTTTAACAGCTCACGTCTGTAGATACTTTGTGTGGTCATCACGTGAGCAGCTATGTAGGTATGACACCATGTGACGAACTCAGGCTTAAAGAAGCGCTTCCTGTTATTCCAAGTAGGAATTTTGAGTTGATATGTCTTCTCTATATTTATCCTACTCAGGGTCCTGAAATGTACCAAATACACTGAAGTGTCAGAAGATACTTTGTAGGTCCCCCACAGGGTATGGATTAGTAAACACATTTGCCTGGAGTGGTTGGCAACCCCATCCATGTTGCCCAGGTAGCAGTTAGGGGTGAGCTGCCTTACTTAAGGGCACTTCAGTCACGTCTTGTCGGTGTGGGAATTGAACCAGCAACTTTCCCGTTTCCTTAACCACAAGCCTATGGCTGCCCCTGTATGAACAGCAGAACAGAACGGTCCACAATTATGTTGTATTCCGAGGTATAGGATTTCTGTGTTACACACCACATGGCATCCCAAATGTGTTCGATAACGTTGAGATCTGGTGCTTTAAATGCGAAAACCCCAAACTCAGACGAGTGTTTCTCTAAGCATAATCTGGTGTCTCTAGATGTATGTGGCGGTGCATTGTCCTGTGTGGGTATAACTCGTAATGTTTACCTGTCAGAGATGTTTTAGTTGTATTGGCGTCCCATTAAATACCATTATAGAGCTTGAGTCTATATAAGTTTTAATTGGGCAAAGGATCATGAACTGATGATAGGCTGTATGCGGAGACTTCCCTGGATTAGGAAGCAAGATTTTCAGTCGTGGCTCTGTGAGGAACTGGTTTTTATTAGGGCTGGATAGTGAGTCGGAGTGTTAAGATATGGAGCATCGTAATATTTTATTATATTTACCTGTTGAACAATACATTCAGCAGGCTGTGTAATAAAGTAGGCTGTTTGTTATAATGCTTTATACATTATATTATATGAAAAGTAAACATTGGAACATAAAATTAAGGCCACGCTCTTCATACCTCGTTATCTCAGCGGAGGAGAGGGTACTTTTTTTTTTTTTTTTTTTTTTTTTTAAATTAGCCTTATCCTTTTGATTCCATAAGTTAGCATACTAGCGTACTAGTTTTTACATTCAGCAACAAACAGGAAGTCACCCAAAGCTAGGCAACTTGAGTAATGTATGATACTGATGCCAGTGAGTAGTGGACCGAGACATCAGTATGGTAATGTAAAAGCATGCAAGAGCGAGGTTTGTATGAGCGAGGAATTGAAGTGTGCATGCACAGTGATGAGTCTGTTTTTTTTTTTGTTTTTTTTTTTATTGAATCAAATCAAGCGAATCAGGAATCAGATTGATTCGCCTCAATTACATGTCTTCTGCAAGAAGAGCCAGTACCTTTTATTAACCCTGTACTTTAATATTGACAGAACTCCATTATCACACAGACTGCTTAATATTTATTGCTGTGCTGTTCCTAGCAAGGTAGAAATAACCACAAAGCGCCGCTATTGACTATGATCAAGCCTCAGGGTTATAAATGATCCATGAGATGGTGTTCAGGAGCACCGAAAACCCTTACAGAAGAGCCTCGAGCGCACGTTACAGGTTGTCTCGTACGTCCCGCCTCCTTTATTAGCACATCAGGCGTGCGTTCACAATCTCGTGCTGTCGTTCTCTATCTCGCACTCGCGCAGATACACACACACTGTGCCATTATGTACAGCTCAGCAGTGCCAAGCTGTCATGTCGCTAGGGGAAGCTTCAGGCCTCTGGCTTATGGAGTGTTTCCCAACTGCTTTGCCCTGCTTTCAGCCCACTTCTGAGTCTGACTCATCTCTCTCTCTTTCGGTCTCTCTCCGTCTGTCTCTCTCTCTCTCACACACACACACACACACGCGCACACAAAATGCTGCCTGTATACTGTATTTGCACATTAGTATGCCAGACTGTAAAGCTGCACTGATGCTTGATGCATGTGGCCAATGTGTTAACCTGCAGTTCTCTCTGCTGAATGTTGTTATAAACATAGTCTGTATTTACTTCATTTCCATAAAAGAGCAAATCAGTTGTTTGGAGCTGCAGATGGTGTTCATATGATGCCTTTTTTTAGATAAAACACTGGCTTTGTTTCCTCATCGTAGCGACCCAGTCATGACCGAAAGGCATGCATGGAATTCTTAGTAAACATGTTCAGTGTTGTAGCTCTAGAACGATTTAACCATTGCCGTTTATCCGTCAACATCCTGGTTTTATGATCCAGAGGTTAGATTTGGGATTTAAAGTTTGAGTTTTGACACAAAAACGAACCAACAAGGCACAATTATGCCAGCATGCCACCTAACCCCCAGTTGCTCCCCGGCGCCCCTAATAGGGTCACTTTTTACTTCATGTAGAACGATCTCCTTAATGCAATGTTTCGACTTTGTGATGGGAATCCAGTAATACAAATAAATAGAGATTCGGCAGAAATTTTGAATTTCGTTTTTCCTCAGGCAAGCAATACGCATTAAATACACTTCCACTGCTGCTGGATATCTGGGTATTCAGCAGTGCCCTCAGTCTGCCGTGCGATCACAGATGTATAAAATCTGATATAATATACTATAGTGCTCTGTTTATGCCATGTTTTTTTGGATACCCTCTTGTATTTATGTTTTGTGTTATCCGTCATGTCTGTAAAATTCCAATCTGTCTTTCCTGTTGGTGGTGAGGAGACGAAGAATATGCCAGTGTAGCACAGTAGGCTAGGCTATGAGATCTCTCCCTCTCCCTCTCCCTCTCCCTCTCTCTCTCTCTATATATATATATATATATAGAGAGAGAGAGAGAGAGAGAGAGAGAGATTCTAAAATGACTAGACTTGTATTAACTTTACTATAGGTTTGATAGTTATAAGTTATTTACCATGTAGATTACTACGTCATTTTATTTATTTTTTTTATCAATAAATAAAACAATAAAATAAATAAATAAAAATGTTAAATCATGTTTTTAGATCTGTCATTAGCTAGCTTAAGGTTATGTAACAGTATTGTTTCAACTTTATACACTTGGCCAAGGAATTTGCCAAATGTAATTACACCCTAAGCATTGTTTGTTCTAATAGTTTTGTTTTGTTTGTCTGTTTGTTTAGTAGTTGTACAGCCTCAGTTTTTGATTAATGGGCGACTCCACCACACTGGCTTGTTATACAGTTATACTTCTTTTATGGTACAATGTTTTCCTCATATGGCTTTGACATTTTAAAAGACATTTATTTAACTATTTGTTTGTTTGTTTGTAAAGCCTCAGTTTTTGATTAATGGACCAAGCAATGGTATCTCCATGTCTGTAATTATAAGCATGACACAGCACATGGTATAATGCATACATACTTGGGCTCATTTATGGCACAGTGGTCTCCTCATATGAGTATATTTTTAAAAGATTCATTTGTTTGTTTGTTTTCTACTCTCATGGTCTGTTTGTTTCTGCGTTTGTGACATTTGAATTGCTCAAGTTGGTGCTTGGGCTCCGGTGCTGTAACATGAACTAAGATGCCCAGTCATAAGACCAAACCTGATCTCTCCCTCTCGTTCCCCCTTGTGTGGAATGTCCACATGTTCATTCCAGAACACACGCCCCCCCGTCATACCCCCCCTTCTTCTTTTCACTGTCAGTTTAATTCTCCATAACTGTATATTGTTGATAAGCTTGTAAACTAAGATGTCATTAGCCAGCTTGTCAGCTTGCCCTTGGCGTCCATTTACACTAGCGACAAAGTGACGGAGGATTATTCATTTCCTGTTATACAGAGCTGTTGTTCCAGGAACATGGCGACGGGATACATTTGAATTTAGATGCAAACTAATCTCCAGAGTCGGACCTCCAGTTTTTCCTGCAGAGATTGTCCATGAAATATGCAATGAGCATTTAAGCACCACAAATTTTTACAAACACAGACCAGTATTTAAAAAAGAATTGTTCATACTAGCTAGTACTAGGTAATTTTATGTGGGTATATTAATGTTTAAAAAAAAGTTTAAACCATGTTGTTTTGCGTTTTTCCTCCAGATTTTCTTCCATATTTAGACATATCCAATTCCCACCCCATTAGACCTCTCTCCCCATCATACAACTGCTACCAACCAAAAGGCTTCCTCCAAGACACGTGGAGCCAGCCACCACTTTTATTCATGCTGCTTGCTCATGCAATACCAGTGCCGATGTAACCCTCTCTAAATGAAAGCGCTGTCACCCACTTGATAGATAGAGATAGAGGAAAGACCGTATGCTATCCCTCACTCCCAGAGAGCACGGCTAATTCTGCTTTCTATACTCCTGGCTACAGGCAGCTATAGCATAATTCGGGAAAACGGCTTGGCAGATGCTGATCCTATTTTAGACACTGTTGGTTACATGACCTGACATGTTTACCCTATTGTTTCAGTTTCTCACTGGATCACCGTCTGCCAAACCTTTTTCATTTTATATTGGGGTTTCCTTACTTTTAAGACACCCTGTATAAAACTGGTAGAAACATTCTAACTCAGAAGAGCGATGTATATTTTCTTTTTGTATGGTCAGTTTTAGGTTAAACAGCTATATATGTTGTTTAAGCTACTACTTTATGTTGTTTGTTTAAGCTAATACTACAGTATAACTAATTTAAAGGCGAGACTTGTTTGCTGCGTTTATTCCTGATGCTGTGTGCAGCCATGTTGGTTTGACATCACTCTGTAAATGGGGAAGGAACTTGGATTTGAGAAGAACACCCCAAGTTGACTTCTCAGTTGTGGTTGCGTTTTATGTCATAAACATGGCAGTCCAGATGTGTTTACCAAGTATAGTAATGTTGCCGTCTATAGCAATTAATGCAGACACTGCATTTTTGATACCTTTTCCTTCCATTACATTTAAAAGAGCCATTGTTTGCTGTGTTGATCAGGACTTCCGGGCCACAGCAAAGAGGGACAGGTTCCTGACAAAAATAAATAAAATCTAATTGACACAGCTAGTTGTTTTTTTTTCAAACCAGCGCTATGGTAGTTACAATGTACCAAGAGAAATGCATAAAATAGGGTGGAAAACACCTACACAAATTATTAAACACGACAAATAATAGGATAGTCGAGAACCATTAGAGGATGAATGTACAGATGTGATTTAAGCCTAAGATGACTGAATTAGAGGGATGTTTGTGGCTATACGGTTGAATATGTGGGGTAAAAAGAGAGGCAGTATTTCACTTTTTTTTAGAATTTTATTTATGTTATCTGTACTAATAAATTAAAAAATAATACAAAGAAAAAGAGGTATGGAATTTATTGCATTATATGCAAACCAAAAATGTTAATTATAAGTGAAAATCATATATACAGTTGAACAAAGTTGCGGATTTATGAATTTGTTTTTGTTTTTTTATTGTTTGTTTTTTTTATTTATTTTTGCGATGTCTCCCAGCTCTAAAACACTCTGTGACACCTTTTAAAGCCGTAACCTTTTTTTTTTTTTTTTTTTTTTATGTTTCTTGTGAGTGTATCTCGAACTGGCACACAGAAGTCCAGAGTCAGTCAGATTACAGCGAAGCTTGAGGCCAGAAAAGCGTACAAAAGATCAGACGCTGCTGATGGGTGGATAGTCTGAGACCGAGACTCTGTGTGGGTTGACATTTAAATTCAATGTACACGCATTCCTTTAAAGTGGTCCTGTTGTGCAGGGTCTGATGTCCCTAGAATTCAACTTGAGTTCATATCAGTTCATATAGCAGTCCAAATGTAGTCGATAATGCTGAGATCTGGTGACTAAGGTGTGAATGACAAAACCGCAAACTCAGATTGAGTGTACCTCTAACCATAATTTGGTGTCTCTAGTCATGTGTGGTGGTAAATTGTCCTGTTAGATGGACAAGAACGGGTGTAAGTTGTCTGAAAGGACTCACTCATTGCATTCACCTGTCAGAGATGTTTGTAGATGCACCAGGGGTCCCATGTTAAGAATGCCAGCTAATTATGGCACCATTATGGAGCCACTAGCAGCAAATGTATTTCACACTGGCTTGTCTATACCAGTTTTTTTATGATATATGGGAAGTATGCAGTCTTCTTTCTGTTAGTATATGTAGTTAGTATATGACGTCCTCAAGACGTCAACCTAGAGCGAAGTCAGCATCTTGTCACATACTAGCATATATATCGAGTAATCTGGAGGATTAAGTTGTGTGTGTGTGTGTGTGTATGTGTGTGAGTGAATCAGTTCAACATGTGATTGGTTTAATAGTAGCTCCCCCACTTCTCCAGACTTGAGCGACTGTGGGGCTTCTCCAGTCTCCATGGCTACAGTGGCTGCTTGCCTCTTTGTTCTGTGGAGTGGCCAGTCTGGGACTTGTTTCTCATCTCATTGTGGATGCAGCTTTACACCTCATTTGTTATAAGCCTCTCTTGCCCTGGCCTGGGCCTGGGCTAATGATTCATGTGTATTATGAAAGCTCTGATCTGTAATTCCCTTAACAGGAATATCCATGCTCTTTTTCTGGACCCCCCACCCCCATGGCTTGGACATGCAACGCTTGCCATAGTGAAGGTTTATTGACTGCTTCTCCATGTTGCTTATAGTTAATACATAAAATTGACTTTTATAACGAACACTACAGCTGCTGGATGTTTACATCCATATGCCACAATGTCACTATAGTTTTCCTGTGAATGAATGATCCGCTAATAGGATCAGGCATAACCACACAAACATGTAGGTTTATAGGATAGCAAGCCCACTGGGAGACCACAGAAATGTATGTCTTGATTCATTGAAGAGTTTTACAACAGACGAGACACGTCAAGATTTTATTAGGCACCCTGAAAAACAAATAACACCCTGTTCCCTCTCCTCTCGTCAGTCGAGTGTAATATATCACAGGATTGTGTCGTGGGATGCTGCGTAGGTAAAATATCCGGTTTGCGAATATCTTGGAACTGACACTCTGTCGTTTCTTCTCTTCCAGACTATGCGAAGACATCGTAACGAAGTAACAGTCGAACTGAGAAAGGTAAGTAAAATGTGCCACTTCCTCAACAAGTTTCGAAATGATTTAAAAGGCAGAACGTAGACTCCAGAATGCATAGCTACGATCATCTATCCTTCTTTTAAATGTCATGTTGATGAGGGTGCTTTAAGGTCTGTTTGATGCTTGCTGGCCCACAACGCTGGGTAAAAATAGAGCGTGTTTGTGGCCTCCCCCTGTTGATGTAACAGCAGTGACTCAGTAACTGTTTCTGTGAGTGAAAATGACCTCGGATGTTATTGCACCGACTAGGGATGGGAACCTCGAGGCTCGTCGCTGTTCAAATCTAATTCAGATCTACACTGGTGTATGGCCTTGCTGTAATATTTAGTTTAATAACTTAATTAAATATTATAGATATTAGATATTAAATAAGTACAAGAAGAAAATGTTTGCTAGTAGTGATGGACACTGATCAGGCATAACAATAAAACCAGTGAGAGGTGACATAACATTATCACATTACACTGTCACCTGTCAAGGGGGTCGGATGTATTGGCCACCAGTTCTTAAATCTCACGTGTTGGCGGCTGGAAAAATGGTCAAGCATAAGAACTTTTATGACTTCGGGAAGGGCTAAATGATGATGGCTAACCGACTGGGTCAGAGCAGGTCTTGTAGAGTGTTTCCAGTGTACAGTGGTTAATACTAAAAAGGTTGGTGGGGGTGGGGGGTGAAAGCCTGACTGTTTGGTCTGATCTAACAGTAATACACAGAAGAATCTGTTGCTAACATCTTGTGGGATACAAGATCCCTGAGAACACCATCAGAGGTCTTGTGGAGTCCATGCCTCGACAAGTCAGAGCTGTTTTGGCTGATTGGTGTATGACTATATGCAATTATTATACCTTCTCCTTCTTTTGTTCTTTGTTTTCTAAAAGAAATCTTGTCAATAACACCACTTGCAGTTGTGCTGTAACAAGACACTAAATTGCACTTTGTCACATTCTCTGACAAACCCGTTTCCTCTAATCATCGCTGTGTACTTAATTGGTGAACTTAATTAAGCAGGCTCGGGTCCTTTATTTGTCTCGTCGTTAGACACTGAGGCTGATCAGAGAATTTTTAATGTAGTGCTGCTACAGCTGGGTGGAGGCGTGTGTGGGTGGACGTGTGGGTAGGTGGAATAGAGGAGAGGACCACATAGGAACTTTAATCTAAGCTCGGCATGATTTCTCCTCCGGTATCTGATAAGCTCACGTTTGTGACCGTGTGGAGTTGTGCTTTGTCAGGCTCACAACCAAAACTTATTAGGATAGTTATCATTAGGGATTAGGCCTAGTCTGTGAAATTAGTTCTATTTGAATGTTAAAGGGGCTATAAGCAATTTTCAAATTGCACTGTCGGGTCTATTGTTTGTTATAGCCTGATAGATATTACAAAAATACACACCTAGTCTGGACCGTTCTGTTTGAGAACCTTCTTGGCATTCGGTTATTTTCACGTACGTGGGTAGCCAATGCATGCGTAGGCTTGCTTTGTTAAAGGTGCGTTTGTACTCGTCAGCATTGGTTCAATTGAAATACGGCCTTGTGTGATTGCTCGGTTAGGCTAGAGACATACATGGCTGCTTTGTGTATCTCGTGTCCGTTTGGTGCATTGGATGCGCATGTTCTCAGAAATTAACATTACATGTAGGGGCTGTGTAAGCACTCGGCACCATCAAAATGCTGTAAAGGTTTGAATAAAGGCCAAGTCTGCACATATAGTCAGTGTTCTCTGGTCTGTATAGTAACACATTTAGTGCACAGGCAAGTATGTGAACAGTTGCGTTTACAACGTTATGTCCAAACAGCAATTGTATCTCTAGCCTTAATGTGGTTCAAACAAACTTTGAGCAATGAGGAGGTATTTCCATAGTCATTGGTACATTTTGTGGAGGCTACAGTTAAGATTCCTGATGCTCATCCACATGTTTCAAGTCTACTGTGATTAGCGAAGGGGAGGAGAGACTGAAGAGTGGAGTGGAGAAAATAGTGAGGTCAAAGTGAGCAGTGGAGACACCTGAAAGATTTAACTGCTGTGTACTATGGACTGCTTAAGGGGAACAGAATTGTTGTTTTCCTGTTGTTACTCTGTAAATATCTTTGGCTCGAGACAGGTTTCAATAGGACTTGATAAGAGCAAATGGACTTTTTAGGTGTTGCATCTGTCAGAGTTTAGCAAGAACAGTTAATGTTTCATACAGCAGCTTTAACAGATTAAAGGTAGCAGCTATAACCTGGGGTACACTATATGGACAAAAGTATTCAGACACCTACATGTTACACCTACGGAATCTTTCTGATGTCCCATTCTAAATCCCTAGACATTCATATAACCCCCCTCTTTTTTTGCAGCAGCAGCTATAACAGCTTCCATTTTACTGGAAAGGCTTTCTATGAGATTTTGTAGTGTTACTATGGAAGTGTTTGTCCATTCATCCAGAGGAACATTTGTGAGGTCAGACAGTGATGTTTGACAAGAGGGCCTTGGTCTCAATCTCCATTGTATTTCATCCCAAAGGTGTTTGATGGGCTTGCGATCAGAGCTCTGTGTGGGGCAGTCAAGTAAAAATCATGTCTATAGACCTCCCTTTGGTCACTGGGTAACACTCCTGGTGGAAGAGAAAAGGTCGTTCTCCAAACTGTTCCTACAAAGCTGGTGGCATACAGTTGTCCAAAATGTCTTGGTAGGATGAAGCATTAAGCTTTCCGTTTACTGGAAACAAGTGGTCTAGACCAACCTCTGAAAACAACCCCATAGTGTTACCTCTCGTTTACCAAACTTTACAGCTTGTACAATTACTCATTCTCCTGCCGTTCAGGAGACTGAATGAAACCCCTGAGTTTAGTGATGAGGAGGTGTGTCCTAATACATTTATCCAAATAGTGTATGTTATAGTTCTAGCATTTTTTATTTTTATTTATGTATGTATTTGAGGGGGGTATGCTTAACCTCAGGTGATCAACTGAGGTGATCAAGCAATTTATTCAAGTGGAAATTGTATCTGTGCAATTACAGTATAATTTCCACTGCACCATCCTGAAATCCTCTCGAGGAATATTGGAATAAATCAAATCTTGCACGTGCAACTGACAATCAATGCTGCTTGTATTTCTAAAGTTAACGTGTCAAGTAGGACTGATAAGGAAGATGTCACAGAGGACACATCACTGAACTCGTGTTATGATTATTTTCAATGCCGTGTGTCCAGGAGCAAAGCTGGACTTAAAAATAAAAATATTGATATTGCATTTGAAACTTCAGAAGTGACCCCATGTGCTGTAAAGTGCCACAGAGGCAGCGAGACGTCTCACTAGCTCACTTTAACCACAGTTGCCGTTCGCTTTCCCGACTGCTCCTGTAATCAGACTGCAGGAGAATTATTAAATGTATTATTTCATTTTGGCTTTTACATGGCTTCACGGTTCTTCTTTTTGTTTACTGCAGTGTTATTGTACTTGATTATTGTTTTAAGCGCTTTAATTGTGCAGCACTTTAATTTCAGAACTTCTCTGTCAGTGACGGATCCTCCACTGTGAGATTTCGAAGTACAGTTTCAGTTTCGTAATGTATTAATTTTTGTACTGAATTTCAATGCATACTAAAATAAACTTGGTTATTTTTTATCTACATTTTGGGGCAGCCGTAGGCTTGTGGTTAAGAAACCAGCCGTGGGATCAGAAGGTACCCAGTTTGAGACCCTGTAACCGACAAGATTTGACTAAAGTGCCCTTGAGCGAGGCACCTAACCTCGAACTGCTCTCTGGCTGCCCACCATTCTGGGCATGTGTGCTCACTTTCCTCTAGTGTTCGCTAGAGTGTGTGTATCACTTCAGTGCAGGGTCGAGTTCCTTTATCCATAATTTGGTGTCTCTAGACATGGTGGTGGTGCACTGTTTTGTCATAAGAGGCCAAACTCATCAGAATGAATGCAGAACATAAATGGGTTGTCGAAGGAGGCACACACAGTGTTCACCTGTCCGTTATGCCTGAAGATTTACCAGGGGTCCCATGGAACGCCAGCTGAACAAACTCCATACCATTCTAGAGCCAATACCAGACTACGTATTTTACGTAGTCTTATAGTGACTTCTTTATATTTGAGTACATACTCTGTTTTATAGCCTGTTTCTTTTTTTTTTTGTGGATGTTCGTTTCTCTTTGAATTATTCTTTTCCCAGCCTGGGGCCTCTCTAGACTCTAAGCACTGTTGCTATTGGAGAACACACTTAGGCTGGCAGTATTTGGGTCAGGGCTTCCCTCAATCCCACTACTTGAACATTTGTTGTTGGCCCAAAGCCAGAAAGAGGACCCTTGAAAAGCCTCATAGGGATATGTGGGCCTCTCCACTCTTCACTTCAGTTTGACTTTGTCATTATACCAGTGCAGCATAACAAAAAGCTTTCTTACTAGGGGTACGAATCTATGTGTCTAACGATTCGGTTTGATTTTTGGGGTCACAATTTGATTCAGAATCGATTTTTTTGATTCCGGAACGATGTTTTAATTTAAATGGTCTATATATTTTGTTTAAATGAAGTAAAAAAAAATGAAAAGACAATATAAACAAATTGAACTTTTATTTAAAACAATACTTTTAGGTTCCTTATGGTATCAAGTCTTTTTGCATCATTTTATGTTAATACCAAAAATAGGATTGTGAATAAAATTTGTAACTTAAATGACCAGTATTAGGTTAGCTTAGCTGTCTGGCTTTTTCTTAAATAAAAAAAATCTATCTGAACAAATCATTCGAAAATAAATTAATACAAAAATAAACATAGACTTCAGTCTACCGCAGTGCATTAAACGTTAACTGACTTTAAAGTCATAGTGCATTACTGCATTTATATTTTGTATCATTTTATCTGAATGGAGTCTATGTTAGCAGACTAACTTGGTAACTAGCTTGCAGTATGGTGGCCTAGGCAGCCTTCTACGGTGGCCGAGTGGACACACAATGTGTTATACAGTACGCTCAGGAGCAGCAAAAAATAAAACTGAAACGCATTTTTAAATTTTTTGCATTTTGAATCGTTTTAAAATCGCCAGGACTAGGAATCACGATTCTTTAAAGAATCTATTTTTTTCAGCACCCCTATTTGTTGCTACTATTGTGTGCAGCATGCATCGTAACTGAGACGGTACGTGTTGCAGCGAAGCCGTACTACTGTAGTGCATCACAAGGCAATGACAACAGTATGAAGCCGTGCACACTGCAATGCATGTGTATATACTGTACATATACAGTGTGTGCAAATAGAGGTGGAGGCAATACAGTTTCATGGCACAAGTCAGGCACGATCATTGCGCATGCAGTCCCGATTGCATGAATGACAAACACATTGCACAATCTTGGCTGAGCAGATAACTGTATTGCAACAGTTCCGGTTCTGAGGAAAATGTGTGTAGAGTTGCAGCCAACAGCTTGACGTTTTTAAAAAGACAGCGAGAGTTAATGTTCTAACCAGAGCTTTGTGGTTATACGCAGTGGAGCTGATGTACAAAGCTATGTTGTAGTCGGTCAATATCTTCTCCACATGTAAAGAAATTGGTGAGGATGTGGTCTGTAGGTTTGATCTTTCCTATCCTCCTGAGGAAATAGTTATTGATGAGAGGGAAGATGAGTCCTTGAGACGTCTTGACTCATGAACCTCGAGCAGCAAACCGTCTACTCTCTCTGCAGCCGTCTGTGGTTTACTTTCAGCTTCATAAAGTTCACCGATGAGCTTCTAAATCTTGCTGAGCTCAGCTGGGAGTCCAGGTTATTCTTAGTGTACCAGTTCAGCAGAGACATGGATCAGTCCCACCACATCAGTTTGTCATCTGCTTATTTAATAGAGATAATGTTATGTATGCCTGGTGTTCATGGACTACAGGAAGGGACCGAGTACAAAGCCCTGAGTGGCACGTGTTTTTGATGAGAGGTGTACCCTATTAGACTGGGGTCCTGATAAACTTGGGACTGGGGTCTGCTACTGAGATCATGTGTACGCCAAGGTATAAGGTTGTATGAGGTCTCCTTCTGTCAAGTGGGGTGCCTGGGAGTCACTGATTAATTGAATCAGTGATGGACAGACATGCTGAATTTGATATGCGCTATAACTCGTCTATCCGCTTTATATGCTGACGTAGGGTTTAGTCATTCAGATAGCAGATTTTCTTAGACCAGGTATGATTCTGCTCATTCAGCCATGTGCTGTGGGTTGTAGTTGTGAAATGCTGTTTGTTCTGCCATGTAGATGTTCAGTCCTTTGCTGTTTTTGAGCAGCTCAAATGAAAATCCACACTTCACTTTTGCTCCTGTTTTTTTTTCCCTCATTGTTTCCTTATCAGCACATTCGTTAATGAAGTCGGTAAGCAGTGAAACATGACCAAAAATGTCGGTAGGACCTTCTTTCCAGTCCTGATGCTCTTCACATGTTTGAAAAGCTGCGTGTACGCAGGCAGCGAAAGCAAGGAGGTATGGTTTGGTTGTCCAAGGTGGGGGTGGGGGAAATTCTTCGAAGGCCCTGGGTACGTCCTTTGCTGTCTCGCACAAGAAAAAAAAAAACGTTCGCTTCATTGAACTCGCCCACCCTGAGTGCAGCGGTGTCCTGACTCTGCAGCCCACAGAGCCTTTCCAATCTAGCAACTGCTTCAGATGGACTAATTGTTACTGGAGCATGTTTTGACATAAAGCAGCAACCAGCCAGTGTCGAGCCTAACAGCAGATCTGTGAAGCAGCGGTTTCTGGCTATAAAAGGCTGTTTGGACAGAAGAAAAAGGAACGCGGACGATTTGCGTGTGAAGTACAGAGAAAAAAACGAGTTTATTTCTACAACAGCAGGAAGATCACACAACAAATACAGTGATGTACTCTGGATGAATGATTAATCAAATTATATTTATTGGCCAATAAAATCAACCCATATTACGCTTTCATTTGTGTAAATTGTGCCAATAAACCCGTAATTGTGCTCGATTTGAACAGCCAGATGTAAAGCAGCCTCACTAGACTACTTCAACTATTACAGGCTTACATTTGCAGCCTTTCAACCAAGCCGGCCATTGTTTCTTTGTCATTTGCACCAACCAGCCGTAACATTAAAACCAACCCCCTAAATTGCAAAACTGCTCTGACCCTTTAAGGCATGGTCTCCACAAGACCACTGAACATGTCCTGTGGTATCTGCTACCAAAAATGTAGCAACACATCCTTCTGTGGATCTTCAGTGGGATCAGACCAGACAGTCTTGCCTCCACCACAACCCCACCCCCATCCAAACACATCAGTTAGTGCACAGGTGACCCTGTTGCTGGTTCATCTGTTGCCCTTCCTGACACCCTCCCCCTTCCCCCCACCAACTCGTATTATAATCCAATCCCATATCTTTATTAGGGGCAGTTTGAAACGGTTACACTCAACCAAGGTATTTAGAAACTGTATTCTGTTCTTATACACCCTACCCCCTTTTGCGCATCGTGTGACTAATGTAAATAATGGTTTAATCAATGTGAATAAGGGGTTTTGGAGCAGACCCATGTCATGTTTATACATATGTCATGTTTATATATATATATATATATATATATATATATGTGTGTGTGTGTATTTACGTAATTTACTTTTTAAAAATACTTTTCTTTTTTTTTCTTTGTTTTGTGTTGTGTATGTGTTTTGCATCCATTCTCTGACCCTGTTGTCTAGACATTACAATTTAGTCCTTGTCCAAGTTCACTCATCTTTACCATTAGGGCTGCAACAAAGAATCGATAAAATCGATAATAATCGATTATTAAAAGTGTTGGCAACGAATTTCGTTATCGATTCATCGTTTTGCACGATTTATGTGTTACTTGCCTTGTCATATCCACTTCCGTCGCCTGTGGCGTGGCGTCGACGCTGACAAAAAAAATAAATACCTAACAGCGAGTTGAACGGGGCGAGTAGAGGTCTGCACTGGGATTGGGTCCCGCGCGACACGACACAAATCTCGCAGGAATGGTCGGTTTATTATTAATAGCCTATATTGCGTTTTCTCCTGCAGGATGGGAGAAGACACAAAATCAGTGCATCTCTCTCAAATAATTCTCATAGCTTCGGGGGGTTGGGGGCGGGAGTGGACATGCACATCGCGGGAATGGACGGACACATTGCACACACATTGCAGTCGTGGGCGGTAATGATCAGACATTTGGCGGAATCTTCAAAATAAGTTTACCATTAAGAAGTAAATAAGTAAGAAAGGGTAAGTCACTACAATATCCCAAGTTTGTTCCATTTTGCAGTGAGGAAACGTAACAGCGCACTCGCACTATGTAAACCGTTGATGCATTTTTTTTTTTTTTTTTGCTTGTTAACTGGATAATGGTAGTGATAGTGTTACTTTTCATTTTAGTTTAATTCGTTTAGGCAGTGTATAAATACATATAACCTGTACACAATGGTGGTCATTAATGATTAAGCTTTCATTTTCTGACAAAGTATGAGTGAAGACACCCCACTGTATAGGAGTGAGTAGTAAACTGCATGTAGACACGGATTAAGGTAACATATTAGAGTAGAAAAAAATAAAATTAGTAGGGTAAGTTAGGGAGTAAGTTTTGTTTGTATGTAGTGTTTGCATCAGTGATGCACTTGTCTTTATTATTTAATTTATTTTACTTTAATGTATTTTAATAACAGTAAATAACACATTTTATTTAATCTGTTATTATTTTATTATTGCAAGCACTTATTTGCTTTTTTATTCAGTGTTCTATTTCTGGGAATATTTCTGGGACATGGGAATACATTTTTTTTAATCCGATTCATCAGTTAATCGGGAAAAAAATAATCGACCGATTAATCAATTATAAAATAATTGTTAGTTGCAGCCCTGCTTACCATCCTCTCATTTTTCCTGCTTTCAACAAGTCAGCTTCATGAACAGGCTTGCTGCCACTCGACAAGTGCCCTTGTAATGAGTCAGTGTTATTCACTGGACCTTATGGCTGATTGCAATAGTTTGTGCA
This sequence comes from Duopalatinus emarginatus, assembly GCA_028565595.1. Taxonomy (NCBI): domain Eukaryota; kingdom Metazoa; phylum Chordata; class Actinopteri; order Siluriformes; family Pimelodidae; genus Duopalatinus; species Duopalatinus emarginatus. The sequence continues at coordinate 8,730,115 of JAOVVF010000027.1, forward strand.
ATAGTGGTAGAGCACTTTTGACTCATCTTTAAAACTGGAGTGATAGATTTACACTTATAAGCCGTGATGGCCTGAGAAGATTGTATTCAGTTGGCTATTTGGGGCAGCTGTAGGCTTGCGTTTAAGGTACCAGTCTTAGGAACAGAAAGTCCTTGGTTCTGTCTCTGGTACGGACAAGACTCTACTGAAGTGCCCTTGAGCAAGAACCCTAATTCCCCTAGGGTCCTGTGGATAGGGCTGTTCACCACTCTGGGCTTGTGTGCTCACTGCCTCCTAGTGTGTGTGTGCGTGTGTGTTTCACTGCACAGTGGACAAATAATGGTTGACCACATGTTCCATATATCGTAACCTGCATTATACCTGTCTCCTCTACAGAACAAGAGGGACGAGCACCTACTGAAAAAACGCAACGTTCCACAGGACGAAAGTCTCGAGGACTCCGATGTAGACGCCGACTTCAAGGGGGTGATTATCTTTTCCTGGCTTTCCTTGTTCTTTGTCTTTATTTATTTATTTACTTTCTCTCCAGAAAAATTTTGAAAATCCATAATTTCGTCGCCTACTCCCCCCCCCCCCCCATACCATATGCTTATTCTTTTTGGTGTTCCTAGATTTAAAAAAATCTCTAGAAATCACCCTAGCTAATCATGGTATTTCTCCCTTTTCTATATTTTAGCAAAATGTTACGCTAGACGCCATCTTGCAGGTAAGTGCTTGACTGTGCTGGTGGGGTTATTGTGGTGATGTGATTGATGATGGACTTTGTACACCTTACCCCTGCCTTTCTGCCTCATTCGGTTTCGCTCTTTCTTTCAGAATGCCACCAGTGACAACGCCGTAGTACAGCTCAGCGCTGTACAAGCAGCCAGGTAAGAGCCGTGTTTGTGCGCTAATTGGAAGTTCAAATATCGATGTCGCCGTCACAGGTTGAGCTATCTCCTGCCTGTACCAGCATTTTGTAAACGACATTGTCTTTCTGTGAGCAGAAAACTACTCTCCAGTGACAGAAACCCTCCCATCGATGACCTGATAAAATCTGGGATCCTACCCATCCTCGTCAAATGCCTGGAGAGGGACGACAAGTAAGTTTTCCCAGCTATGACACTCAAACATGTTATGATGACGGTGCAAGCGAGATGGATGGATGGATAAATGGGTGAGAAAATGGATGGACAGTGTAAGTGAAGAGAGCATTTGGAGCATGAAGAAGATTATGGAGCGTTCTGCTGCCCTTTTCAGGCGTTTTCCTCCCCTCTTCTATCTTGTTCTCTCTTTTTCTCTCTCTCTCTCTCTAATGTGATCAGTCTAGCCCTAGTTCTTCTGCTCTGAAGCATCATATATGCAGGACCTAATTTTGTTTATTTTGTAGCCGTTTTATAGGATTTGAGGCTCTGTGTATCAGACAGCAGGATAGCACAGTGGAAAAAAATGTTTTGTTTTTTCTCTATCCATCTCAACATCCATGTGAACACCTGACACCCTGCTTCAAACCCTGCTCTCCAGTTGGCTGGCATACTGGTAGATTGAAGTGCTGGAAAAACTGGTACATCAGTCTGATATTAGGTCCTCTATGGGTCGTGGAGTTTGCAGCAATATTCCATCCTTCCTGCAAAACGCTCAACAATTCCACTGTTCCACAGTGTTTGATAACATTCAGATCTAGTATTTTAGGTGGGAATGGTGAAACCCCAAATTCAGACGCATGGTCCTCCAACCATAATTTGGTGTCTCTAGACGTCTGTTGTGGCGCATTGTCCTGTTGGAAGAGGCCAAACCTATCAGAATGAATCCAGAACATGAACTGGTGTAACTGAAAAAGGGAGCACATGTAGTGTTCACCTGTCAGAGACGTTTGTAAACAAACCCCATACTATTATAGAGCCACCACCAGTCTGTGCATTTTGCATAAGCTCCTCAGTAACAGTTTTTATGGCACTTCAGTGTATAAATGTATTATAACGTATGTGTTTGTTCTCAATTAACGTTTTAATGAAGAAACAAAGTGTTATCATGAGCGCAGCGTTATGTTTATTCTGGTGTCTAATAAAATCTAGTGGAAAGCCTTATCAGAAGAGTGGATGTTATTATAACAACAATGAGAAGCTCAATCTGAAATGAATCCAACATGCACTTGTGTACAATCAGGTGTCCACAAAGTTTTGGCCTTCTACGTGGCTACATTCTTCATTGTGGCTTGAGGTTAATGTGGAACGTTATTCAGCACCTGACTCATTATGTCAGATCAGGAGTCGAATACGTAGTAAATACAAAGCATGATGGAGAATATTTTGAAGAATCTTCTAGTTATGAGTCATTCTGATACACACCCGGTCTTAAGAGAGCCTTGTGTTGTTTTTGGGTTTGTAAGCAATCTGGAGCTGCTATTGACCCTCCAGAGTCTCTTACTGTTTTTATTTGTCAAACCGTCAACTCTTCCTTATATCTCTGTCTCTCTCCCAGTCCCTCGTTGCAGTTTGAGGCTGCCTGGGCTTTGACCAACATCGCGTCGGGGACTTCGGCACAGACGCAGGCTGTGGTCAAATCCAGTAAGATGGCTGTCTTCCAGGCCCTGGCCATTTCTCTCAGCTATGTGAACTTTAGATTCAGCTGACCACTCATGGCTTTTCTTTGGTGTGTGTGTGTGTGTGTTTGTGTGTTTAGATGCTGTTCCCTTGTTTTTGAGACTGCTCCATTCCCCTCATCAGAATGTGTGTGAGCAGGCCGTGTGGGCACTGGGCAACATCATTGGTAAGTTAAGGATAAGGAACTGTTGCTGTGAAACCAGGAAATAGTAAAGATTTTGCATAGCTATTAATTTATTCTTATGTTCTTATGTACAATGTAACCACAAGACAGACCTCAGTACTGCGTGACAGCTTGTAAATTTAGAGCTGTCAATAAACCGTTAAGTGAACTGAACAGTGCTTGTGTGTGTGTTTGTGTTCGTTTGACCTATGCAGGTGATGGGCCACAGTGTCGAGACTACGTTATTTCTTTGGGCGTGGTCAAACCTCTCTTGTCGTTCATCAATCCTTCCATCCCCATCACTTTCCTGAGGAACGTCACCTGGGTCATCGTCAACCTGTGCCGAAACAAAGACCCGCCCCCACCTATGGAAACGGTACAGGAGGTGAGCTGTGTGTGTGTGTGTGTGTGTGTGTGTGTGTGTGTGTGAGAGAGAGAGTGCGTGCATGTTTTTTTTCCCACTCTGCTATAAAGGCAGAATCTCAGTGAAATCCCTGTACAACCCTGTCTGCTTCTTCAAGATAACACTTGTGTAGAAATCCACCTTTGTCTTACTTTCATATTTAATGAATTATGACATACAAAGAAAATGTAAAAGCAACTGATTTTATTGTAGAATTCAGACGCCGATGTTTGGCTTTTCAATACTGATTATGTGGAATATGAACTGTCTGTGACATGCACTGTCTATTGTTTTAGATGCAAGACAAACTTCAGCATAGCTTATAACACCTTACAGTTTCTAAAGGCTGGTCAGATGAACATATGTGTTCATGCGCACTGCTTATAGAGTCTTTCTTTTTCTCTTGAACAGATCCTCCCTGCCCTATGTGTACTCATATACCACACAGACATAAATGTAAGTACACGGGACTCATCGTTCTGGTAGACAAATGAGTCACTACTGAATTTTCAGTTAAATGCTCTGTCTGTTTTCTTCCTCTAGATCCTTGTAGATACAGTGTGGGCTTTATCATATCTAACAGACGGAGGGAACGAGCAGATACAAATGGTTATAGACTCAGGTGTCGTCCCCTTCCTTGTCCCCCTGCTCAGCCACCAAGAGGTCAAAGTTCAGGTAAATAAACAAGGAATATGCATTTTTAGCCTAATCTACTCCTCAGACAGTTAAATGGACAGAGGAAGTGGATGTATAGCATGCTTAGCAGATCCTCTTATCTACGAGCAGCTTACTGAAGTGTGTGTTAAGGAACAGTTCCTCAGGATGGTACACATTAGGTTATTAGACTAAAACCCTTACATAGGAGTTAGTGTGTATGTGAGTACAGGGGGGAAAAACAGAACAAAGAAAACGCTTTGTTGATTTATTCTGTTCTGTTCTGGTTTATTTCTAATTTAAATCATGGTTACAGGTTTATAATTGCGAGTAGCTGAAGTTTTTCTTGCAAGGAGTGCAAGGAGCCAATAAAACATTCCCACAGGAATTTATCCATTTTGTGATGCACTAGGCCGCAAATAGGGAAAAAATGAAACGCATGCTGTGGATCGCCAACATCTAGTCATGTTGCATGTTATCTCAGAAAGCACATTCGCAGGTTTAAGCCCGAGATGTGTGTGTGTGTGTGTGTGTGTGTACAGCTACCTGTTTTCAGTGATTTTATTTTTATTTCGGTCTAGACTTAATATAATCGTTGTAAATCTATATAAACGTTATAATATAGAATAGTAGAAATAAGTTCTTATTTCCTATATACAGTTAGGCCCAGAAATATCTGGACAGTGATGCACTCTTCATGATTTGGACTTTAAGTGCCACCACATTGGTTTTGAAATGAAACAACTGAGATGCAATTGAAGAAGTTAAGACTTGCAAGTTTAATTTAAGGGGTTGAACAAAAATATCCTATCCATTTAGGAATTGCAACTTCGTTTTTCTACAAAGCCTCCTCATTTTAAGTGTTCAAAAGTAATTGGACAAATTAACATTACCATAAATAAAATGCTCATTTTTAATACTTTGTTGAGAATCCTTAGCGGGCAATGACTGACCCATGGACATCACCACACGCTGGGTTGTCCCAGTGAAATGTATGCTCAGTTGGGTTGAGATCTGGTGATCAACTAGGCCATTGCAGAGTATTTTACCTCTTTGCATTAAAACTCCTGGGTTGCTTTTGCAGTATGTTGTGGGTCATTGTCCATCTGTACTGTGAAGCGCTGTCCAATTAACTGCACAGCCTTTGGTTCAATCTGAGCATAAATTATATCCCTGTACACTTCAGAATTCATCCAGCTGCTTCTGTTTTTTGCCACATCATCAATAAACACTAGTGACCCAGTGCCAGTGGAAGCCATTCATGCCCATGCCATCACACTGCGTCCACCATGTTTTACAGAGGATGTGGTGTGCTTTGGATCATAAGCTGTTCCAAGCCTTCTCCATACATTCTTCTTCCTATCATTTTGGTACAGGTTGATCTTAGTTTCATCTGTCCAAACAGAATGCTGTTCCAGAACTGGTCTGGCTTTTTCAGATGTTTTTCTGTCAAAGTCTAATCTTGCCTTTCTTTTTTTTAAGGCTGATTAATGGTTTGCACCTTGTGGTGAACCCTCTGTATTTGCTCTCATGAAGTCTTCTCTTTATGGTAGACTTAGATACTGATACACCTACTTCCTGAAGAGTGTGAAGGGATTTTTCTTCACCATGTAAAGGATTCTGCGATCATCCACCACTGTTGTCTTCTGTGGACATCCAGACCTGTTGATTTGGCCACTCCTAATATTTCTGCTGTCTTTCTTTTTGCTATATTTTTTTTCAGCCTAATGATGATCTGTTTCACTTCCATTAAGAGCTCCTTTGACCACATGTGGGTTCACAGCAACAGGTTCCAAATGCAAATGCCACACCTAAAATCAACTCCAGACCTTTTACCTGCTTAACTGATGATGGATTAATGAGTGAGTTTTCCATGATGGAGCCCATCAATAACTTTTGACATAATTGTCCAATTACCTTTGGTCCCTTGAAAAAAGGACAGCTGCATATTAAAGTGCTGTAGTTCATAAAACATTCCTTCAGTTAGGATGGGAATACCTCAAATCAAAGCTGAGAGTCTGCACTGTAATAGCATGTTGATTAGGTAACTGTATCTTGAATATGTTTTGGTAAACAAATATAATGCCACAACCTGTTACTGTCCAAATATTTCTGGGCCTAACTGTTAAACACCTGTTGGTAAAGGAACGCTTCATCCAAACAAGCTGCAGTATAATAAAAATGTCAAGGTTTGTGTGTGGGAGTGTAGTGTTTTTGTTGTTGTTGTTGTTTTTTTTTTCTCCCCGTCTGCTTGCCCCGTATCATTCTGATCTGCATGCTAACTGTATATTTTTCCTTTTGTCACTCAGACGGCAGCGCTGAGGGCAGTGGGTAATATTGTGACAGGGACGGACGAGCAGACTCAGGTGGTGCTCAACTGTGACGTGCTCTCCCACTTCCCCAATCTGCTCACACACCCCAAAGAGAAGATTAACAAGGTGCGTACAAACACACAGCATAAACAGGAGCCAATATGGTGCATGTGTACTTGCAAATTACACTTACATGCCAGAAAAAACGGTTCACGAATCTAATACTTGATATACTCCATGAGCTTGAGGAAATAAACTGTTGGCAATAAACTCCACACTTCTTTAGAACGATGAGTGTTCCTCTAACTATAATTTTGTGTCTCTAGAGATGTGTGGTCGTGTATTGTCCTGTTAGAAGAGGCAAAACCTATTAAAATGAATGCAGGAAATGAAAAATGGGGGGACACAGTGTTTACCTGTCAGAGACGTCTGTAGACATACCAGGGAACCCAGGGAAAGGCAGCTAAACAAACCCCATACCAATATTGCACCATCACCAATCTGTGCCAGTTTTTTCCTGGCACTTTAGTGTAATGTCCAGTAGAAGATTATTATAGGAGTGTAGCGTATAAATCGTTACATCTAAAGACTTGCATGAGACAAAAGTCCTGTAATTAACTGGTATCTGGGGTGTTTATTTCATAAAGATTATTCAGATACTTTAATGAACATGGCACACGAGTAGAAAAATTACTTGTACTTGAGATGCCACATGTATGCTTGGTCGTAATTGTAGCATCAGGGGTTTAATGAGCTCTTTTAAAAGCGCAAATATGACTGCGTCTCATTGTGTTGCGATTTTCTCCTACAGGAGGCCGTGTGGTTCCTGTCCAACATCACCGCAGGGAACCAGCAGCAGGTGCAGGCTGTGATAGATGCAGGGCTCATTCCCATGATCATACACCAGCTGGCCAAGGTAAGACGCATAATCATCCTTCACTAATTCTACAACCGTGTCTGCTTTGTAAACGGTCCAGTGTCAGATGCTACAAAGGTGGTGCATTTTGTATTCCATAACATCGATGAAGGATAATAATAATAATAATAACAACAACAACGGGGTGGCAGTTTTTTCATATCCCTGCTCATGTTCTTGTTTGCAGGGTGATTTTGGCACACAGAAAGAGGCTGCATGGGCCATTAGCAACTTAACAATAAGTGGAAGGAAAGATCAGGTTTGTTTCAACTACATGCGCATGCATGGTTTTATAAAGCACAGAAAATACCAAAAAATACCAAACGCTATATCGCTTTCTGTTCCTGTGTGCCGTGATTGACAGGTGGAGTACTTGGTGCAGCAGAACGTGATCCCACCTTTCTGTAACCTGCTCTCGGTGAAGGACTCGCAGGTGGTACAGGTGGTTCTGGACGGACTAAAGAACATCCTGATTATGGCCGGCGAGGAGGCGAGCACCATCGCTGAGATCATCGAGGAGTGCGGAGGTAAACTGAACACAGCATAGAGGAATATATAGTATTTTGCATCACAGGAACCTGCAAAGTCCTTTCTATCGTCAAAAGCATTTTTACCGTCATACCGGGATCACGAGTTCGAATCCCTGTTGACGTCACATGGTTTTATTTTCAACCATATACAATGGTGTAGAGTCCACAGTGAAACAAAACAACGTTTATCCAGGACCGAGGTGCTACATAGAACTCTACATAGTACAAATCTTCATAGTACAACATAAAGGACACGTGTGTAGTAGCATGTGCAGTGATGCAGGGCGATATATGATAATATACAATAACACAATAGTCAAAAATGTCAGGGAGGGAGGGGTGGTATACTTTCTCAACCTTGTCAACCATGGGGGCAGCCATGGCCTTGTGGTTATAGTCTTGTGACCAGAAGGTCCCGGGTTTGATCCCCACAATGGTAATAGCACAACTGAAGTGCAACCCCTGGGCACCGTGGTTTGGGGCTATTGGGGCTCTGAAGTTCCTTAAAGTCTTTGTGAAAGAATCCCTGCTGTCTGCTCATATGTGTAGAACTCTCTTTAGTGACCAGGTCTAAAAGTAATGTTTGTTTATCAGGACTGGAAAAGATTGAAAACCTGCAACAGCACGAAAATGAGGACATCTACAAACTAGCGTTTGAAATCATTGATCAGTACTTTTCAGGAGATGACGTGAGTATCTCGGCGCTGCCTTTTTCTGAAATGATCAAATGTTATTTTTTGTTGGTGGTACAAATCTGATATTCAACCAGCCCTTCATTTCTGAACTATTTCTCCTTCCATTTATGATCAGATTGATGAGGATCCAAGTCTGATCCCCGAAGCCACGCAAGGAGGCACGTTCAACTTCGACCCAACATCCAACCTCCAAACCAAGGAGTTCAAGTTTTAACAAGTCCGAACATGACCCGGGCGGGATCTCCTGCTGCTGTCCTTCCCCGCTGCCCCTCACCACGATCCAGCCATCACCTATCAACCTGCAACTCACTAACCTGACAAACCAATCAAGATGCATACAAACTACAGATGTAACTTGCACTGAAGGAAACAAATATCTCTCCCTCTCTCTCTCTCCCTCACCCTCTCCCTCTCTCGAGTGTCACCTGAAGTCGGAGTGAAGTCTACACATTTCGTAAGAAGAGGAGCAGACGACCTCTTTAGTCATACTGCAATTTGCCAAAAGGAAAAAAATTAAAGAAATTTTCTGCTGTTTTGCTCACTCGCGCACACACACACACACACACACACACACACACACACACACACACACACAGACTCGAGTCATACGTGCATCAACATTTCTAGAAACTTCTAACGTTCTTCTACCAGCCATCATATCACTCGAATTAGAAGATGCGAGAGGAAAAAAAAAAAGACCAGAACCATTTCTTTTTTTGTTCTTGTTGATGTTGTCGTTGTGTATTATTTCTCTCCTTCCAGCAAATTTCTCTCACCAGGACATGGCAGCCTGATGTTGATGTTGATTCTAGAGCTCTAGGACAGACACCCTACAAGAAGACATCCAGCCTCTTGCTCTGCTAAGCCATGTGGAACATGCAAACATGCTTCCCCTTCTCTGAGGTGTCTATAGACTAGTCTGTGGAGAAGTTCATCCAGGAAGCGGGGGTCCTTTTTTCTTTTTTTTTTTTTTTTTTTTTTCTTTTAATTTGTGTGCAAATAGCATGTACGCTAGCACTGAGTCTGTTTCTGTTTGTTTTTATGAAGTCATCATGAAACTCTGGCATGTATATGGAAAGTGGGAAAATCAAACAAATGTCAAACAAAACAAATGTACATACTCAAGTTTAACCCAGTGGATTCACTTAAACGGCAAACCTCCCAACAACACAAGTATCTGATTTATTTATTTTTTTGTTTGTTTCCCCACCCACTTTTTTAAAGAATACGTATCTTTGCATGGTAAACAGTGCCATGTGAGAAGAGGAACAGGTAGGAGTCATTATTAAGCAGCAAAGCGTCAATTCAGTGAGACGTTTTGAGGGACAATGTCGCCCCCCATTTAAAGTGTTTGTGGACTTCTACACAGAGAAGAGGTTCTGGCTTGTTCAGTATCATGCACTTTGGGAGTAATTCTTCATTTTACTGCTTCGTAACCACACAAGTTTGTACGAAGACAAACGCCAAACGTTTTTTTTTATTATTATTATTATTTCTCGATCTCCACCACATACAGAGCGAATATATTTTCTCTATGTTTAAGAAAAAGAAGTAGGCGTTACAACATCAGTAGAGAGAAACTTTGCAGAAGAACTGAATCACTGATTGAACTGTGATTATTTTTGTTTTCTGTGGTGGAGCTTCCACGTTTGCAGCTTGGATTCAGTCTTATATGCACATTTGTCGTCCCTATATAAATATTATTCTTATTATTATTAATATTATTATGATTATTATTATTTGGGCTACTTGGAAAGCGACATTCGCTTAATGTATTCACAAGCAATGGAAAATGGAGCTCCATGGCAGTGCTGTTTGTTAGTTAGATTTATTTGCTACAAGATGTAACTGTACAAACGAAATAAGTATCTTTCTTGTGTAAAGTATAAAACGAAAAAGCTGCCACATGTTAGATGTTTGACGGGACACTTTGAGAACAATAACAGCGTCGTTACTGCTTCACAGTTAATTGGGTTGTTTTTTTTTTTTGTCTTTTTGTTTTAAGGTTCACTTTGTGAGGGCGAATAATTGTGTTGGAAAAGGTTTTTTGAACTGTTGTAACTAGACAGTTCTGTTTTTGGACTAATGTAGTTGTGGTTTGGCTGCAGACTACTGACGAAGAGGATTTAAGGACAAATGGCAGCCCTGGCGTTGATTTTGTTTGGGGTTTTTTTTTTTTTTTGTTTTTTTTTTTGAAATATCCATTTATTATTGATGAACAAAAGCCTACATAGGAGTGAAATTCATGAACTTATGTAGACACTTATTTAAAAAAAAAAACAAAAAAAAAAAAAACGAGCCACTTTAAAGAATTAAATTTTTTTGTCTTGTATCTGAAACGGATACAAGCTTATTACTGGTTGCAAGATTTTTACTTGCTGAAGAAAATGAAAAAAATCTGCGACAGATCGCGTTTTGGCCTCCGATTGTTTGTATCTTTTTATAAATTTTAGCATTGAAACACTCTTTAAGGTGGCTCATCTGTATTTTTTTCAACTCCTGTGCATATTAAAGATGAACGAGTTGAAATTCATTGTGCCTTTTTTTTTTTCATTTTGACTAAATGAACTAAAAGCAGAGCAAATCTTAATAGTGCTAAGCAGTGGAGGTGTTTTAAAAATGGGGTCTGTCGGGTGTCATGTCTCCTTATCTCTGGAGTGTTTCTTTTTTTTTTTTTTTCTTTGAGCCACTTTACACTGAGGCTCGTTGCTGTGCTCTGAACTATACAGTAATTCTCTTTCGATTCTATGCTGATTCTCCTGGCTGACTTGTAATTGTTCCCTTTCATTCTCCTTCATTCACATTTTCCCCCCTATGCACTACCATTTACTCACAATCCCACTGCTATCCACTTCACCACTTTTACAACTCTCCACGGAAACATGACATATTTCACTCCTCACTCCCTCAGGACGTGCTTTATGTATCGATTATTCTAACCAAAATAAACTTGCTGTTAGCCATCTGTTCTTTATTGCTTTCTCTCCTGTTTGATATTTCAGTAGTTGCACTGCACTCTGCTTCTCTTTTCTCTTTCCTGTGTCTGTGCATGTTGATCTTTTGACTCTGTGGCGTAACGAATGACCGTACGCGGATGTGAAACTTTTACAGAAGTGGGCTACTGATACGAACACTTCAGTTTTCCCTTCATGTCCCTGGTCCAGTCTGTCAGTGTTAGCTACAGGTAATAACGCAGTGTTATGGGGGCTCATGGCCGCTGTCCAAGGTCCTGACCTGTATTTGCTTCTCAAAAATCCAAACGTTCCAACTGGTGCAGGAAAATAATTCCTGTAGATCCATGTCTGTAGAGTTTTGCCTTTGGACTAACGTATACAGTGTGTTGATTCTTATTGTTAGTCAGTGCATTGACCCAGCACCCCCCAACACCCTAGTCTTGTAGGGGGAGAAAGTATTTGTGTCCCTTTCCTGTACTGCAAGTCCCAGACAATTTTTTAAAAAATTTTTTTTCTAGTTTCCTTCAAATCCCTGCAGTGGTGCTAGGATGATTAGGTACCCGGACACAAGAACTTAAAAGCAACCCTGGGGAATACAAAACAAAAGTCAAGGAGAGACAACATTTCTCACAACATCCCTTGGACACCTGGGTACTTAACGCTCACCCAGAAATCACCCATCCACAGTCCTCTTTATTCAGTTATCTTCAGTAAGCACTTTACCTTGTTCAGGATCTATCCCAGGAACATTTAGAGAGAGGCAGGAATACACCAGAGGAAGATTCCAGTCCATCACAAGTCACCATCTACACACATTCATACACTCATTCATACCTAGGGGCAATTTAGAGTAGTCAGTGAGAGGACACCCATGCAGAGGGCTCAGGATTGAACATACCATCCCCTGCCCATCCATGCTTCCCTTTAGGAAAGGTGAGACTATACGGGCTACAAATAGTCCGGGGGAATTACTGGTTTCTAAGGTAGAGGTGGGGGGCATCCTGGACCTCAAGACCCTTAGATTTGCCCCCATTCTTCACAATAACCCCTAATGCGGTGTCTTGCCCCCAGTATATCCCTGGTATTAAACCAAGCCTTCGGGCACACCTTGAGTTTAGTCCAAGCTTAAAATAAATTTTTGCTGCCACCACATGTTGGACTCTGACCATGTGAGGGGGTGGGGCTAAAAGTGGTAAGATGTTTGCACCAATCAGAAAAGGGGGGTTGAAGTTCATTCGTTGATGCCATGGATATTTTCCCGCCTTTTCTGGGGTACTTCTGGTTGATCTGAAATTCCTGGAGACACGATGGTGGAGGATCCTGCCCTTTTCACCCCAGTGGCTGTGGTATCTCTTCTGGCCTGCGCTGCCCAGTTTGCAGTCGGTTTTGTGTTAGCGCAAATCTGGGGCAAAAAATGTTCAGTAGCCGATAGGTGGGTCCTGGTCTGGTTGTTCTATGATGCCATTGTCCACATTACTCTGGTGAGTAGATGTATATGAGGTTAGAAGAAGACACTGGTAGGGTATGACACTCAGGTTTTGGTGTTTTTTGGTATTTCAGGAGGGTCCATTTGTTTACATGTCGCTGGTGGGAACTGTTGCGACATCAGATGGTATATTTGCAGAGTTGTGTAAGTATTATAATGCACAGTTTTTAATTTTTTTTAAATGTATTTATTGTCAAGTTTAAATAAACCAGTATAGATTCAGGCACAATACTGTAGTCCACGTGGTTTAATGTAAAAAACAAAAAACAAAAAAAAGTGCTTTGAGCGACATCTAGTGGTCAATGATGGTACTGAGGTAAGTAAAAAATTATCCACACACTGGCTCTTTAAATCAACCTTCAGAAAAGACAGTATTTTCCCACATAATCTCCATGCTTTTCAATACACTTTGTCCATCTCTCAACAATCTTTCGTATTCCCTCATAATATGATCTGCAAGCCGCTATTGCATGTCTGCAGGGCAGCCGTGGCCTAGTGGTTGGGGAACCGGTCTCGTGACCATAAGGTCGCGGGTTCGATCCCCACCCAGGGCAAGACATGCCTAAGGTGCCCTTGAGCAAGGCACCTAACTCCCCTAACTGCTCCCCGGGTGCTGTGGTTTGGGGCTCCTCCCAGTCCGGGCAAGTGTGTTCACTGGTGTGTGTGTATTTCACGTATGGGTTAAATGCACAAGGTCACATTCCTTGTGTGTGCAAACACAGTAAGGCAAAATAGTTCAATTTCATCACTTTCATTTTCACCTCTTCATCAGACCTTCTCTTAGGACTTCTTTCAGAGGGCCAAACAGGTGACAGTCTAATGGGACAAAATCAGGACTATAAACACAATGCTTCATCACCTCAAAAGGAAGATTTTGGAGCGTATTGACAGTATGGTCAGCTGTGTCCAGATGTGCATTGTCTTGGACAGCAGTCCTCTCGTGTTTTAGTTGAATTTTAGGCTTCAGCTCTTCAGGGAGCATCTCACTGTAATGAGCACCGTTGATTGCTGAGCCTTTTTCATCTTTTGTGCAAATCAGTCACAAATGAACCGACATAACATGTACACACAAACCCGGGGAGACAGAGAGTTGATAAGACAACAGAAGTTTTAGTGTAACTGGAGTGGAGATCATTTTTGACTTACCCTTGCATATCTATCAGGAAATAATGGATTTTACTAATGCAGCCCTCCATCTTTCCATTATCCAGGACCAGCATCATGCACACGCACTGTAAAGAGCACCATTAAAATAACATCCATTAAAAGTGAAGGCCCACATACGCCTCTGTAATCTGTGTGGGGGTCCAGCGATTAACGAATAATTTTTAGCAGCTGTGAAAGCAGCTAGAAGTAAACTCCTCTGTCAGGGTCACTGCTTTCCTAAATGTATAATGACATGACTAGGCCATGCTTCTGTATTTTAAAACTAAAACATTCAGTTCATTCTACAGCTCTTCATAAGGTTAAAGATTAAGCTTTATGCATCCTTTTTGGTCCCAATATAGTAAGTAAACTAACTGTCACAAGGATGTTGCTGTTAAAAACCTGAAAAAGGAGCCTTGTGTTCGAGGGTGTTCATTGTATATGTGTGTACTACTGTGTGTTACTGTGTGTCCGTGTAAAGCCAGAAATAGCAGATGCCTTTTATGATCTCTTAAGGTTAAGTTTGGTGTAGATTTGTTATAGAATGAATGACATTTGGACTCCCCGAGTGCTGGAATGAGAGCGTGTGCTGTTTGCAATGCCTTGTAGGGAAAGAATATGGGAAGGCGGATCAGCGCTGGCTCCATTCGGACCCAACCATCGTATCCTTGGAGCTGCTGACTGTCATCCTGGATGGGTTTTTGGCGCTGCTTTTGATTTATGCCATTATTAAAGACAAGCATTACAGGTAAAGCATGGCAGCAGAACCAACCAAAACCTAACACAAATAAGGCATTAAAATATAGTAGTAAAATTTATGCTGATATTTAGGTGTTTATTTGGGCCTATGTTTTAAGGTAGTGTAAATTCACCTCCTATCAGGAAGAAAACAAATGTTACATGAACACAGATCAGCCATCAATCTGGTCTTGGACTTCACAAGACCTGTGGTATCTGTGGCAACAGGACATTAGCAATACATCCTTCTGTGGATCTTTCTGTGGGATTGGACCAGACAGTCTAGCCTTCACTGTCCAAGCACCAAACACCTTGGGTATCCATGACCCTGTTGCTGGTTCACCGGTGGTCCTTCGTTGGACCACTTTGGGTAGGTACAACCAGTGCATGCTGGCAAGACCCCCACAAGACATTTGACTGTGTTCTGTGGCATCTAGGACCCAAAGAACATTAGTGAGTCTTGGGTAGCCATGACCCTGTCGCTGGTTTACTGGTTCACTGGTTGTCACTGGTTGTGTATTCTGGGTACACCCCACAAGACCTGCTGTTTTGAAGAAGGTCTGATCCAGTTGTCTAGATATCCCAATTTGGCACTTGTCAATGTAGCTTGGAGCCTTACGCTTACCCATTGTTCCTCCTTCCAACACATCAACATGGACAACTGCATAATATATCCCACTCCTTCACAGGTGTCTCTGGTATAAGATATTATTCACTTGACCTTTCAGTGGTTCTGTAGTTGTAATGTTATGGATGATCAGTGTATATCAACAAGACATTCAGTGTGTTGGATCATGCAGATGTTACTTTATGTTAAAAATAAAATGTCTTTGTAACATTTTAAAATGAGAGCATTTGTAAAATATTGGTACATTTATCATATTTTTCCATTTAAAGACACTGTAGCCTTAAAAACCACTCACCCAGTCCTCAGGTTAGACATACTCTGTACTATGTACTTATGTCATCAATATCCAATCGTAGAACCTTCAACCCCCTCACCAGCTGCTCTTTCTCCACTTAAGGCACTTTGTTCAAATCAGCCTGTGTGTGTGTGAGCTGTACGGAGGCTGGATGACCTTCTGCCCGGACTGGCTGACAGGAAGTCCCAACCTGAATACACAGAACTGGCTCTACCTGTGGGTCTACCTGGTCTTCTTTAATGGTGTGTGGGTTGTGGTGCCTGGACTTTTGCTCTGCCAGTCATGGAAGGATCTAAAGAAATCTCATCAGCATATGAAGAAGAATAAGAAAAAGTAGATATGCAGATATGAAGTCAGACAGTAAGCGACAGATTAGTGATCGGGAGGAGGTTGAGATACTTCGGTACGTCCTGATTATTGTTTGTTGGTGATTTTGTTGGGTAAAAATAGTGTTTATCATTTCTAAGTGATTTCTGTCCTGATTATTCAATCCAAACAATTAATGGATTATTTGTTGTGTCAGTTAATGAATCTTAACAGTCATAATAATAAAGGCACAGATTTATTACTCAACATTTATACTTTTTAATAAATAATTACGCTTGTTTTTGGTGAGCAAAGCACAAAATGATTGACCTGGTGTATTTGAGAAACACGAATGAAGTTACATCTACCTCAGGATCGAACTTAAACACAGAAAACAGGGTAATACATTGAAGAATATTCATTTGTTTAATTATGATAAATAAACTATGTAAATTCTAGAGTCAAGTATAATATTAGTAAATCACCTAGATGTCAGTCTAGTGCATTATTGTTTTGTATTTAATTACATCATAAGCTATTCATATAAATAAATCTCCTCTAATACATGTCTTTGGTGTGTCTCAGTTGGTCAACATGGAAGTACACATCCTTGTTGTTTACACTTCCCTTGTTTGTAGTTCATAGAGAACCACCTGGTGTGATTTGGCGCACGTCATCCGGCATTTTTTTCTTCTCTCTAGCTTACAATTCTTATTATTCCAAAGAGAAGTATTGTCTCTTAGATATTAGTCATGCCCATTAACGCCATCTTCCCTCATTGCTTATGAATAAGTTTGGCCACAGACAGGAAAGCCTGCTCCAGTCCAATTCCGTGTAAACCACTGCATGCCTGGGTTTCCCAAACCCTGTCAGTGCAGCTCACTAAATCCAGCTCTTGACACATTTCGTACAAAGTCATCGAGTTCTCCAGGTCTGTTTTATTAGCCAAGACCATCAACGGAACATCTTCCAGGTGGCGGTCACTTAAAATGGTCTTCAGAGCTGCCTTGGCTTCCTCTAGCCGAGTCCTGTCACTGGCATCCACCACGAATACCACCGCCTGGCATCCTTCCATATAGTTCCTCCAGTTGGCTCTCAGACCCTTCTGGCCACCTACGTCCCAAACGGTGAGGACTGACTTCTTGTTTAGCTCCAGGGTGACCACGTTGAAGCCTATGGTAGGCGACGTGCTCATGGTGACCCCTCGGTGAAGCCTGTAGAGCAGAGTGGATTTCCCAGCCGAGTCCAGGCCGATTAAGACAACATGGGGTGCCTTTTTGAACTTCTTGGACTGTGTCGGAAGACTGGAGCCCATTTTACTTCTAGTCTTCCTGGATAGATAAGAAGAATGTGTACCTTTTGGTTGAGTCAACAGCAAGAGAGTGAAAGGAGAACAGTTTCTTGAAGGCCTTTTAGGTTGCTCGGGGAAACATTATACAAAGCAGGAGCTATGCTGTATAGCCACAGCAGGTTGCCTTATATATCTAGCAGGTTTTTTTGGTACACACCTTCACCATGTGACAAACAAGTTAGGCAGCATTCTTGTCATAAGGTGTAACTTGACTTTGTGCACATTTAATATCACTTGTAAAGAATGCACAATGAACTCTAATGTCAGAACAAATCAAGGCTTCTACTGTAGTAGTTTAATAGTACGTAAATAGTTAAATATATTTTAAAAAGCAAAACACTGATTTGTTCTTATGATGTTATTTTGCTCGTTTGTTTTCAAAACCGAAGAAGCTGCAACTGGATCATAGGCCCCCAAAGCTCACTAATGTGTGTTGAAGTCGAGCCTGTCTGAACTGATCCCGTAGACGATCCACAGAAGGATCTGTTGCTAACGTCTTGGTCCCAGATACCACAGGTTTTAGTCCCACTGTTCCCATACAAACAAACCCATTATCCAACTAATGCCACAGTGTGTGTTGTAACTACACAGGTGTGTTCATGGAAAGAGAAATGACAGGTGCCTGTTACAGAGAACGAGTCCAGATCCACCATGACCCTATAATATAATGCAGTTACTGATGAGGAAAGTATAATTTTATTATCATTAAAATATGGTCACTATATTTGTAGAAACACTGGAAAATACAATCCTGAGAACACACATCCTGTGCACAAGGCTGGAATACTTTCTGATGGAGACGCCAGTCCAATACAGGACACAATGCACACATATGTTCACACACTCATTTACACCATAGAGCAATTCATTTCATGTAAACCTGAGAACCCAGAGGAAACCTGTGTGTATTGGGAAAGTGTGAATCTCCAAAACAGTACGTCTTGTGGGGCTTTCCCATTATAAAGTGGTTAGTACCTAAAAAAGTGGTCCAAGGAAAGACAGTGAACCTATGTCAAGGTCATGGGTGCCCAAGGCTTATTGATGTACATGAGGTGTGTGTGTGTGTGTGTGAAGGCTAGCCTGTCTGGTTCCAGTCCACAAAAGATCCACAAAAAGATCTGGTGTTAACATCTCGGTCCCAGATACCACAGGACACCTTCAGAGGTCTGTCGAGTTCATGCCTTGACAGGTCAGAGCTGTTTTGGTGGTTTTAATATTATTTCTGATTGGGGTACGTTTATATAGGTTTTGTGGTGTGGACTTTAATTCAGAAGACCAAACAGAACAATAACAAATATAAGGAGAATAATAAAATAATAATTATAATAGATGTAATAATATACAACAAATACATATTAACTGATAATTGTGGGTTGTGATTTAAAAACACTGTAGCCAGTCAGGCAGTCCTGCAATCTGGCAATCTGCTTAGTCTGTCAGGATCGCGGTTTTGTCCAGAACCCAGCGGAATCACTTTGTGCATGCCAGTAATACCCCCTGGACATGCACACATACACACACTCATTCGCTCACACACTTAGACCTAGGAGTAATTTACTGCATCTGATTCACCTACCATGTGTTTTTCCTGGAGGTGGGAGGAAACCGGAGCACCTGGTGGAAAACAATGCGGACTTGGGGAGAACACACCAAACTCCACACAGACTGAGAGAGAGTGAGGCCCGAACCTACAACCCCAGATCCCTGAAGCTCTATAGTAACACTCTATCAACGATTTAACTTTCAGACAAGACAAATACGATATTTTTTGACATGATCTCCCTGCTTTTCAATACACTTTTGTTTTTCAACAAACTTTCCCATTTCCTCATTCAAAATGTTTCATATAGGTCTGCGAGCCACTAATGCACCTCTTCATCAGATGTAAACCTTCATGGTACACCTTTCAGGAGACCATACCGGTGATAGTCTGATGGGGCAAGATCAGGACTATCGGGAGTGACTAGAGGGAGAATGATTTAACACCAGAATGAAGTTCTTGGAGAGTGTATATAACAGTATGGGCAGAGGTGTTCAGATGTGTATTATCATACAACATCACAAAACCCTTAAATAGCAGTCCTCTGCGTTTTGTTAGAATTTTAGGCTCTGGCTTTTCAGTGAGCATCTCAGTGTACATTTACATTTACATTTACATTTACATTTACATTTACATTTACATTTACATTTACATTTACATTTACATTTACGGCATTTGGCA
>JAOVVF010000027.1:8749594-8760738 GCA_028565595.1 Duopalatinus emarginatus
ATTGTTAATCGTCCTGCGTCATTGCACATGCTTCAGCACTCGTGCACTTTACGTTGTATTGTGTAGTTTACTGTTCTGTGTAGCACCTCGGTCCTGGAGGAACGTTGTTTCGTTTCACTATGTACTGTACAACTCTGTATATGGTTGAAATGACAATAAAAACTGCTTGACTTGACTTGACTTGACTTGACCTAGTACGGAAAGTTTTGTATCGATAAGACACCGAGGACAGTTTTAAGTGAGGAGCAGGGATCATTTTTAACTCATCCTCGTATAGATTTTTAGGAGGTTATAAATGATTCATTTCTAAATGTCATTGTTAATGATCAGATTATGTTATATGTGTAAAAACATTAAATACACTTTGTATGTCAGAGTCTTTTGTTTTGTACAGAGAGGCTGACAGGGAGGAGGAGGTGTGTACACACACACACACACACACACAGAGAGAGAGAGAGAGAGAGAGAGAGAGAGAGAGAGAGACTGATAACACTACAACACTGAAGGCTGTAGAAGCTCCAGTTGGTAATGTTGTGTGAAACAAACTGCTGTTGTTAGGTAGGTTGTTCATATGTTTTAATAGTCTCTCTCTCTCTCTCTCTCTCTCTCCCTTTCTCTTTCTTTCTCTGTGTCTCTCTCTCTCTCTCTCTCTCTCTCTCTCTCTCTCCCTTTCTCTTTCTTTCTCTGTGTCTCTCTCTCTCTCTCTCTCTCTCTCTGTGTTTTTGTGTCTTTCTCAGTTTTTCTCCAGTGTCCAGATGGAGCGATGCTGTAGGTCAGTACCACCATTAGCTAGCTTAGCTAACCAGCTAGCTATCTTAGCCATAGCTACTTACTTAGCAGGCTAGCTAACGCATTAGCCGAGACGACTGTTTTTACTGTGCACTAAATCGAATGCTAGTTAGCTAGCGTTAACACTGGTAGTCTGTTAGCTAGCTAGCTAGGTTAGCTATTAGCCTGTGCTAGCTCTTGGCATATTTTTAATGTTAGCTAACGTTACAGTACATTTCTGACAGCTTCCTGAACTTCTTCTTAAGCACATTATTTCATATCTGCATAGCTAAGAGAATATTAAAGTTTTGTTGGTTGAATGATTAAATAATTAGCTACATCTACATCTAGCTGTATTCTGTATTCATGCTTGTATCTAACTAGTGGTCTGGTTTGAAGGATTTGGCCTGTTTTTACAGACAGCTGTGTCACTATTGAGGCTGATAAACTTCTGAATAATAGCTCAGCTTTTCACTTTTCTAGTTAGCATTGTCAGGTCAGAAACCTGACATAATTACTGCACATTATGCTTCTGTTCCTGACACAAAGGCTTGTTTTAGCCACTGTAACTAATGCTGTAGTCTGTCTGTAGTCTGTCTCCTTTTGCATAGATTTACATGGATGTTAGGTAATGTGATTATTGAGTAAAAGTTAAGTCACTGTGCTTAATGGAGGGTAAAATGTTATGGAAACTAATGTAAAAGTTGCCAGTCATCCACAGGGTATCAACAACTCCTCCAAAGTGATTCTGACTATTTTACAACAATAGAGAAATGATCAATAAACATAAACATGAGTGTAATCATGTGCAGTCATATCATTACGGATCTTATTTGATCGACAAGATGCCAAAATGTATCATTGTGCTTGTCTGACTGTCAAAAACATGTTTGTTTATTATATAAGATAAGATATGATAAGGCCGGGCGGAAACACACTACCTTTGGGGCAGCCGTGGCCTAGTGGCCTAGGAAGGTCGCGGGTTCGATTCCCATCCACGGCAAGACACGACTGAGGTGCCCTTGAGCAAGGCACCTAACTCCCCTAACTGCTCCCCGGGCGCCGTGGTTTGGGGCTGCCCCCCGCTCCGGGCAAGTGTGTTCACTGCCCCCTAGTGTTCACTAGTGTGTGTGTGTTTCACTGCACGGATCGGTTAAATGCGGAGGTCACATTCCTTCTGTGTGCGAACACAGTAAGGCAAAATAGTTCACTTTCATTGATTTCATTTCATTCTTATTAATCCCCCAAGGAAAATAAGGGTGTTTCAGCAGCTTACATCCACGTAAAACACAGTACTATAGGGTATACATAAAATAATAAAAATAGAAGATATATGACGTATAATAATAATATAAAGAGAGAAGTTACTCCGTAACTATATAGCATTATTGGGAATTATTCAGCAAATATACAGCATTAGTGGGAAATTTTTTTTCAGCTTAGGTTAGTGGTGGGAAATCTCTGATCGGAATTTGTGATCGGAACGTCCTGGATTTGAAATGACTGAAGTGCCTTCGAGCAAGGCACCTAATTCCTCCATCTGCTCCCCAGGCGCCGTGGTTTGGGGCTGCCCCCACTCCGTGCTTCACTGCACAGATAGGTTAAATGCTGAGGTCATATCCCTCTGTGTGCAAGCACAGTAGGCAAATAGATCACTTTTTAACTGGAAAAAATTTGTGATGTCACAAGGCATTCAAACACACTTAAAGTGCCATCTGCCCTGTCATACATGAGCTCACACATGCCTGTGATTAGTTAGTGTTGCTGTGATTAACAGCAGAATGAGCGTCAATCATAGGCACACATCCCACCCCCCTACCTAACCCAAACGTATGGCCAATTTTGCTCTCTCGGACACCAGGTCACGGATGCCCTTGTTATTGTCTCCCAGCAATAGAAAATATTCTACACTTATGTACTCTGGCATGCATTTTCCTTAGTTGAACCTCCAAAAAATATATATCGCAGTGTTCAGCAGCCAGTATGTAAGTTGTGTAAATGTCTATCTGTGATCATATTTCTGCTGTTCTGTCTGTAATGCATTGTATATGTGTGTGTGTGTTTAGTGTTAGCAGTGGCTGTAGCCACAGTGCCTCTTCCAGTAGCTGTGTCGCTCCTGCTCCTGCTCCTGCTCCTGTCCCTGCCCCACCCAAATCTGCTTCCCCTGTCACTTGGAGCTTCAACAGTATAGCTATGGTGGATGTAAGCAAATGGCCCCTGTTCAGCCTCATGAGCGCACAGGACGCTGCATCGGTACGCCAGGCATGTGTGTTTGGAACATCAGCAAACGAGGCGATCTACATCACCCATGATAATGAGGTGAGTGTGAGTCAGGATCTGTAACCTTGTTACACAAGGAGGCGAACTAGTACCAGATGCAAGACTGACTTAAAAGTAATATTTTAAAGGTCTTACATGAGCCTGTTGTGGCTTTTGGTGTGTAAAAATAGGACCAAAATGAGGCCTATTTCTGTTCTTTCAAGAGCTTGATGTACTTTAAGGCTTCAGATTCAGTACTGTCGATATTGTTCTTTTATTCAACAGGTGTACGTGTTTGGGCTGAACTGCAGTAACTGTTTGGGCACAGGGGACAGCACGAGTACCATCATCCCTAAAAAGCTAGACTGTCTGAGTGGGAAGAAGGTGGTCAGTTTAAGCTATGGCAGTGGACCACATGTGCTGCTCGCTACAGGGGGTAAGTAAGACCAGGTGGAGTCGAAGACCAGTCTTTAAGTAAGAACTGTAGTCTGATTGGGTACAGTGACTCAGGGTGGCAGGACTAATGATTTATCAAATCATACGGAGAGTCTGGAGCTTAAAAGGTCAAAGCTGTACCGGAGCTATCTAACCTTGCAAAGCAATCCCTAGTTAGGCTCCACCAAGAAATACATAAGATACAATAATGTATTGTATACAGATAGTTTCTTATCCCTGTGTAATGATATCCTAGGGATTTTGGTGTGTCCAAAATACCAGGAAGCAATAAGAGTTAAACTGCATATGTTTCATTTAGTTTTACACTTCTGTACTATGCATTTTCTTAGCTGCTGTAATCAGCTTTTAGTTCCTGAAGTTCCGGACACCTTGTAATTGCTACAGTGCTCAATTTCAGCCTCAAAGCAAACTGTTGTGAAACTCTAGGGCTGTTTTTTTGATGAATTTGTCTGGACTTAGTTTCAGGAAAGTTCAAAAGTAAACCACTGACTTTTAAGAAAACCCTTTGTTTCCTACTTAGCACTAGTGTAGCAGTTTGAGGAAGGCCGAGGCCATTTCCTGTTTCGCCATAACAATGGACCAACCAATCAATGTACAAACCCTTGACATGTATCCTAATAAACATCTTTGGAATAAATATAGACGCTGTTGAAGAGCAGGGTAAGAGAGTATAGATCATACACATACCCAGTATGTGACCAGGCATATATTGTGCATCACTGTTGGCTCCTGTTCCACCTGAATGTCAATAATTAATGTGATAAAGGCTCCTGTTATGTCCATTTTTAACACGCGTACGGATCATGCACGTGCTGTTACTGAAGTGTGTATATGAGGGTATGTAACAATAATTTTAGTACTTTACCATATATTGCACTGTAAGCACTGAAGACACCGGTGCTACAGACGAGCCTGTGCAAAAATACATAGTCCATGCCTTAAGTATTAGATTTCTTTCTATGAATGATCTCTTTTCAAATCAGTGCATCGTTTGTGTGTGCAGAGGGCCAGCTGTATGGGTGGGGCCACAATGGATACAGTCAGCTTGGTAATGGGACTACCAATCAGGGGGTGTCTCCTGTGCTTGTGTCCACAAACCTGCAGAACAAGAGGGTGATCGAGGTGGCTTGTGGATCGCACCATTCAGTCGCTCTGACCCATGATGGAGAGGTGAGCGAGAAGGAAAATTAGCACAGGAAAATGAAGTCTGAGCTGCTTTCTTTTTATTAATAGTGTTAT
The DNA here is from genome assembly GCA_028565595.1 of Duopalatinus emarginatus. Lineage (NCBI taxonomy): Eukaryota > Metazoa > Chordata > Actinopteri > Siluriformes > Pimelodidae > Duopalatinus > Duopalatinus emarginatus. The sequence goes on from JAOVVF010000027.1 coordinate 8,754,317, forward strand.
TTATTTTTTCAAGTCCATGTTGTCAAATTAGCCTACATGTATGTCGTTCATTTCATCCATTATCATGTTTTGTGGCTGAAGAATGTTTTGCAGTACATATCTTCTCAACATCATGTAATTTCTTTTCTGGTTGATTCACATTTGTGATATTTCAACCTACTCAAACCACCTTCTATGTATCATTCTTAACACTCTTTTTTTTATATATATATATGTGACTGGGTTAGTCACAGGTTAGATGCACACTGAAAGGCATTAGATAGGACTGATTATGTAACACCTTCAGCCTCACATCAGTTATCAGGGCACTTAGCTGTTTAGCAACATTGTGTTACCTGTAAGAGGAAACATGTGATATGTTGCTCTAGACTTGTAGGGTCATTCTTCTTAAGGCTTCAGTGCAGCTGTATGTTCACACCTGTATGTAGCTCTAGTAACACTGTTGTGGATGGATACATGGGTGGGCAGAAAGATCGCACACCAGAGGTTGTAATGGTCTTTGATTTTGTTTAGTTTATGAAAATGAAGATCAGTATTGGAGCTGTCTGTAATTTCTTAATTGTAATCCATAAGTGCTTTAATTAAAATGGCAGTTTTTACTATAGAAGAGACAAAATAAATTGCAGCACTTGTTGAAACATGAAATTTGGTTGTTATTTGTTGATTAGCACATCACTTCAATGACTTATTCTTTGTCACTCAGGTATTCGCTTGGGGTTATAATAACTGTGGTCAAGTGGGATCAGGATCCACCGCTAACCAGCCCACACCACGCAGAGTCTCCAGCTGCCTCCTGAACAAAGTAGTGGTTAGCATAGCCTGTGGTCAGACCTCCTCCATGGCAATAACAGACAACGGAGAGGTAAAAGTGACCATGTCCTGGTACAATCATTAATGATCCGGGTTCGACTCCCGGCCCGGGTTGTTCTGTGTGGTGTTTGCATGTTCTCCTTGTGCATGTGTGTGTTTTTTTCCTGTGTAGACCAGTTTCCTCACACAGTCCAAAGACATGCACGTTAGGTTGATCGGTCACTCTGTAATTCCCGTAGGTGTGAGTGTGTGCATGAGTGTGTGTTTGCTGGCGAGATTGGGATGCTCAGTCAGTTTATCTACTCCTATAGAGCATGAGTACGGCGAACGCCTGACTTATCCGTGCGGCCAACCATCGAAGTGAATACCTTGATGTATGTATGTACAGTTAGGCCCAGAAATATTTGGACAGTGAATTTTGGCATTTTAGCTGTTTGCCAAAACATATTTAAGATACTTTTATATAATTAATATGAGATTACAGTACAGAGTCTCAGATTTAAGCTGAGGGTATTTACATCCTAATTAATGTGAATGATTTATAGATTACAGGTTTAATATGTAGCCGCCTTTTTTTTTTCAAGGGACCAAAGGTAATTGGACAGTTATCTCAAAAATGATTTCATGGGCTGCATGGACTGTTCCCTCCTTAATCCATCATCAATTAAGCAGGTAGGTGTGACATTTGCATTTGGAGCCTGTTGCTGTGAACCCACAGCATGTGGTCAAAGGAGCTCTCAATGGAAGTGAAAACAGGCCATCATTAGGCTGAAAAAAAAGAAAAAGATCCATCAGAGAGATAACAGAAATATTAGGAGTGACTAAATCAACAGTTTGGTACATTCTTGGGGGAAAAAAGAGCTCACTGGTTTAGCTCAGGAACTCCAAAAGGCCTGGACGTCCACAGAAGACAACAGTGGTGGATGATCGCAGAATCCTTTCCATGGTGAAGAAAAACCCCTTCACAACATCCACCCAAGTAAAGAACACTCCAGAAAGTAGGTGTATCAGTATCTAAGTCTACCATAAAGAGAAGACTTCATGAGAGCAAATACAGAGAGTTCACTACAAGGTGCAAACCATTAATCAGCCTTAAAAATAAAAAGGCCAGATTAGACTTTGGCAAAAAAAGCCAGACCAGTTCTGGAACAGCATTCTGTTTGGACAGATGAAACTAAAATCAACCTGTACCAGAATGATGGGAAGAAGAAAGTATGGAGAAGGCTTGGAACAGCTCATGATCCAAAGCACGACATCCTTTGTAAAACATGATGGAGGCAGTGTGATGGCATGGGCATGAATGGCTTCCACTTGCACTGGGTCACTAGTGTTTATTGATGATGTGACAAAAAACAGAAGCAGCCGGATGAATTCTGAAGTGTACAGGGATTTCTTTTTTGCTCAGATTGAACCAAATGCTGCAAGGTTGATTGGACAGCGCTTCACAGTACAGATGGACAATGACCCACAACATACTGCAAAAGCAACCCAGGAGTTTTAATGCAAAGAGGTAAAATACTCTGCAATGGCCTAGTTGATCACCAGATCTCAACCCAACTGAGCATACATTTCACTGGGACAACCCAGCGTGTGGTGATGTCCATGGGTTCCAGACTTCAGACAGTCGTTGCCCGCTAAGTATTCTCAACAAAGTATTAAAAATTAGCATTTTATTTATGGTAATGTTACTTTGTCCAATTACTTTTGAACACAAAATGAGGAGTCTTTGTAGAAAAACAAAGTTGCAATTCCTAAATGTTTCATAGGATATTTTTGTTCAACCCCTTAAATTAAACCTGCAAGTCTACACTTCAATTGCATCTCAGTTGTTTCATTTCAAAACCAGTGTGGTGGCACTTAGAGTCCAAATCATGAAGAGTGCATCACTGTCCAGATATTTCTGGGCCTAACTGTATGTACAGCCGTTAATCTCAGTGACAGCTCAACTGATCGTCAACTGAACACGTCTGCTTTTAAACCTGGTGAAATTTTAAGCAGAAGGGTTTAACAGTTTCAGCTGCTCATTTATAATTCTGTTTTGTCTGTGTGCACATCTACATATTTTCAGTACGATTTGCTTCTTCAGTTTGTGTCTGTGTGTTTTAGGTGTACGGTTGGGGTTATAATGGTAATGGACAGCTTGGGTTGGGGAACAATGGAAATCAGCTAACACCTTGCCGGCTAGCAGCACTACAGGGTGTTTGTGTCCTGCAGGTAATTTCCAAGTTAGGGTCCAATCACCACCTGTGCATAAAAATAATATTTATTGCAATATTGAATTGTAAACATTATAAAAATAAAATATAATCTTTCATTTATTTTGTAATGAAACACTGACGTATGTTGCACAGCCGAATCTCAGTGAGCCGACTGTACCGAGATATAATTGTGCCATGTGTTTCAGATTGCCTGTGGTTATGCCCACTCACTGGCACTAACAGATGAGGGACTGTTGTATGCGTGGGGAGCCAACACTTATGGCCAGCTTGGTACAGGCAACAAGAGCAATCAGCTCAGCCCTGTTCAGGTCATGGCTGAGAAAGAGAGGTAAGCGGGGTAGATTTGTTGTGTTGTGTGTTCTTTTTTTTTTCTTTTCATGTATTTTTTTTCTGCAGTTATTTTTGTTTTCTGTTTTTGACATGTTGAACTGTTGTGTGACTCAATCCTGGGTGTAGCATTGTTGTCACTATGACTTATCAACAAAGAGTGTGTGGCTTCTCCACTTCTCCACATTGTTGGGTCTTTGAGCCGTTTCCTGTCAGCATGCTCTTGTTTCCTCCTCTTCCTGTTCGAGTGTCCTCTGATGGGACCTCAGTCCAGCAGTCCGTGTAGTCAGGAATGCTGTAAAGGATTTGTTTTGTGTTCCTCGACTGTTTTTTTAAGCGTCTGAGAAGTTTCCTTTTATATTCTGCTTGTTGTTCATTACCTGTATCCCCTCCCTTTCCTCCGATTATTCCCAAACTTCTCCAGGATTGTGGAGATAGCAGCGTGTCACTCCACACACACTTCGGCAGCAAAGACACAGAGTGGCCGGGTATATATGTGGGGCCAGTGCAGAGGCCAGTCCATCGTTTTACCCCACCCCACACACTTCAGTTGCACTGACGACGTCTTCGCCTGCTTTGCAACACCGTCTGTAATGTGGAGACTCCTGTCAATGGGTGAGTCTGGAGGTGTTTTGTTTTATTTTCATCCCTGAGAAGTCTGATTGATATCAACTGAATGTTACTGAGAGGAATATTACTGAATATTTTTTTGCATGTGGCCTTATTCAGGAGCAATATTCAGAAGTAAGATGTTTGTGTAGATATTCCAGATTCATATTGGTTTATGGTTGAGCCAATGTGGTGACAATGCACTTTCTGTGAAGTCTGTGGGAAAATTGTTCAAATAAGAGTTACTGCAATTCCTCGAGGTTGTTATTTTCATATAAAGCACTTATTAATGCACATATATTAATGATCAACACTTTATGCTGGGTTTCAGCTGGCTATCATCACTGGGTCATGTGCTTATTCAGCTCAGGTTCAGCTTCTCACCTGGTCAGAGCTGAATAACGTATTAACAGTCTACATGGCATTGCTGCAGGGTATTAACACAGCTCTTACCCTGCACATAGAGCACGATGATTTCCTGACCGTGGCCGAGTCTCTGAAGAAAGAGTTTGACAGCCCTGAGACCTCAGACCTCAAATTCAGCGTAGACGGCAAATTCATTCACGTCCACAAAGCCGTGCTTAAAATCAGGTGCGTGCTCTGCTCTAGTTCACTTGATGTAGGGTGTGTTTAGACTGTTGGTGTACATAAATGTTCAGAACTCACGTTAACAAGTGACACAAATTTTGCAAAAAAACGTGACATTATGAATAGGTATGCAAAATATTAATAATAGTTCCAGTTGTTATGTCATGTTTTTCTTAATCACACTTCATTGATGTTCTTATAAAAAAGCACTAGAGAGGATTTGGTACAAGAGTTTAGCAAGACTTGCAAATGTTAATACGATTATTAATCAAATGATCACAAGAAGGCAGGGTTCCAGTGCTTTTAAAGCATCTATTAAAGCTGATTACCTGCCCCAGGTCAGTTTACAAGTACTTGGTTGACTTGGTAATGCCGTAAACACATGTCCACCTGAAACACACCCAGATGTAGTACCATACTGAGGCGATGTCTTGGTTCGTATCTTGTGTATTTGATTTGGTTTGAGTATGAATGACCATGTGGACCTGTTCAAGCATCAAACCTGGAGACAAATGCACCATGATGTGAACCAACCAAACCCATCAACGTACGTGACTTTATTAGTTACCTGGGACAATTCTTATACAGTAGAGTTCAAACAGATACCAGACTCAGACATAAATTATTATAATTGTAAAACTGAATACAACACAGCCCTTAAAGAAGAGTTTTGGTCTATTTATGACCGTTACTGACTTGTCCTTTATGTACATTGGTGTTTCCTCTAGATGTGAACACTTCAGATCCATGTTTCAGTCCCACTGGAATGAAGATATGAAAGATGTGATTGAGATCGATCAGTTCTCCTACCCCGTCTACAGGTCCTTCCTTGAGTTCCTCTACACGGACACTGTAGATCTGCCTCCAGAAGATGCCATTGGTGAGTGCAGGCTGGGCGATGAGAAGGTTTTAATGTAACACCACATCTACTTTTAATAAAAATGTACCAAAAAAACAAACAAACAGAAAAAAAACACAGTTAGTACATCAGTTATATATGCATGTGAATAGTGTTAATATATAAAGCTAAAACATTCTATTTATATTATAATTTATTATTCTGATTAATTAATGATTGATTATATTATGTTTTCTTGATTTACCTTTCAATATTACATTACACCACCTTTTCATTTTTCTCTTTTGTTTTATTAACTGTTCAGGACTGCTGGATCTGGCAACTTCGTACTGTGAAAACAGACTAAAACGGCTGTGTCAGCACATTATAAAGCGGGGCATCACTGTGGAAAATGCCTTCTCTCTGCTTTCTGCTGCAGTCAGATACGATGCAGAGGTACAGCGGGCCTACTGTTGTAATCCACACAAAACACACAGGCTTTCTGGTGAAAATATATTTGGTCCACCACGAGACTTTGACAAGTCTGAGTAGTCGTCTAACTTTGTGTGCAAATGAAAATATCAAAGACATTTTTTGAAAAAGCACCACCAAAGGCAATATTGGGTACAAAAATGTCAAGCACAATGCATAAAAACCCCAAACAGACATTTCTTTAACATTGTCTGTTGTACGATAAGGCATAAACACAAATCTCATCATCTGAGCAGATGTCTAAAAGTTTAAGTTGTGTTAGATGAATAATAAAATGAGCAAGTGAGTGACTTTGGCAAGGGCTGAAATAGTGGTTTGCAGATGACTGGTTAGTGCCTACCAAAAGTGGTGCAGCAACAGGGTCATAGGCACCAAAAGCTCACTTACAGTGCATCCGGAAAGTATTCACAGCGCTTCACTTTTTCCACATTTTGTTACGTTACAGCCTTATTTTAAATTGTGTTAAATTAATCTCTTTCCTCAAAATTCTACACAAAATACCCCATTATGACCATGTGAAAAAAGTTTTCTTGAGAGTT
>JAOVVF010000027.1:8763564-8788647 GCA_028565595.1 Duopalatinus emarginatus
GCTAAAAAGGATCTTGCCAGAATCTTGACGAGACTTAAAATTTCATAGGGGGGCTAATAATATCGTCCTCAACTGTATAAATATTCATACAAAAACATGAATATTTAAGTGTCAATAATAATAATATAATCTCAAAAGATCTCACAGGAATGCTAATGTCATTATTTAATTATTGTTTGCAACTATCACAGCTTATCTAATGTACAATGTTTTTATTGATTAATGAATCAGATAATATAATTAACAAATAATATAAGTTAAGAAAATCTGCCTCACAAAACGTTAAAAAAAACTGAATATAGAAATAACAATGCTGAGCTGCAGTCTAGAAAACGTTTAAATGTCGGGTGTTATTTGTTTGCATTTGTTTATATACCACAGAATCGTGTATGCAAATGTAAAAGTTACACATTCCTAACCAAATTCTGGAAATGTTCTGAATTTCACTGTAAAATACTTAAATACACAGACCACAGAACATACAGCTGTAAATCAGGAACCACCAGGTACACTCTCAGAATACAATTGTACTAAATGTACTGTTCCATGTGACTGAGGTGGTCTTATGAAACACCCTCATACATTCTCACACATTCATCGAGAATGTGCACATAAGAAACATTTAACAGGGTCAGCTGTAGACTTGTGGTTAAGGAACCAGTATTGGGACCGGAGGGTCCTCGGTTTAATCCTAACAACATTAGGATGACATGACGGGACACAACTAAAGTGCCCTTCAGCAGGGTATCTCTGGACACTGGATAAGGGCTACCTCTGCTTGGGCAAGTGTGTGTTTACTAGTGTGTTTCACTGCATGGATGGATTAATCTGTGCAGTGTAACACACACACTAGTGAACACTAAATGCAGAGCGCTGGCTTAGGTGCCTTGCTCAGGGGCACCTCAGTCATGTTTTGGGATCAAACCCAGGACCTTCTGGTCACATGACCAGTTCCCTAAACGCAAGGCCATGGCTGAATTGATGTGTTGTCCGGTTGAAAGAGGCCAAACCCAGAATGAGTCAGAATGGATGGAGGTCATGAACGAGTGTAACTCGGGGTCAGAAAGGATGCAAACATAGTGTTCAGATGTCTGTAGATGTACCAGGGGTCCGATAGAATGCCAGCTAAATAAACCTTATACCAATATGGAGCCATCAGATCCAAGGTATATTTGGTATTTTGTATAGGCTGGTCACTTCAGGGTAAAGGTAGAAGACTTGGTGCTGAGACAGTAATGGTCCTGAGCAGTGTAGGGGAAGTTACTTAAAAAAAAAGTCTCAGCCATTGCTGATTAGTCATTAACTAAAATTGTAATGGGATTACTTTACTGCTTACTTTCTGGAAAATGGAAGATTTAAGTTACAATCTAAAGCCCAAACAAATGAATTGGAATAAAATCTACAAAAAAAAAATCAGGAAAGTACAAAAAAGATAATTGATAAGACAAAAGTCCTTTTAATGGTTTATTTAGGAACAAAGTGTAGCAGCAGTAGCAACACCAAACATGTATAAAATAAACTTATTTTTTATGGTACTGTTTTTTTTTTAGAACACTTCTGTTATTAAACATAAAAAAAAAAGTCTAATAAACACTTTCTCAGGCAACATTGCAGGCATGTGGACAGACAAGTATTATATCAGTAAAGGCAAAATAAGAGTCTCATCAAAGTTTATGTTTACAGGTATAAAGGAAAAGAAAATGGATTTAGAAATATCCTTTAGAATATTCTAATATCCTAATTATTACTGTTTTAAGACTGATATTTATATAAAAAAATATTTTTTAAAGTCTATAAAGGATATGATTATTATTTTAATAAGGCAATTTACAAAAGGCACCTATAATAAACCATTATTTTCCCTTTAAAACTCCAAATAAGCATATATTTAAAAATATTTAAATTATTATATACTGAACAAAAATATGAACACAACCCTTTTACACCACTCTCATTTTTTATGAGATAAAACTGCACATTTGAGAGAGGGCTTTTATTGTGGCCAGCCTGAGGCACACCTGTGCAATAATCATGACGTTTAATCAGCATCCAGATGTGCCACACCTGTGAGGTGGGTGGATTACCTGGGCAAAGGAGAAGTGCTCACTAACACACATTTAACTTATGAATTTGTAAATATTTAAAGGCCTTTTGTGTACATAGAATAAGTTTCAGATCTTTGAGTTCATCTCATAAAAAAATGGAGGCAAAAACAAAAGTGTTGCATTTATATTTGTGCTCAGAAAAAAAGCTTTTAATTGGCGAATCTGGCAACCCGCTAGTCCTGCGGAAGCGGTGACAGAAAACAGCTCAGGAAATGTGTGTAAGTAACACAAGTAACGTGTTTTAATCAAGTTTACTAACTGTAATCATTTATATTACGTCACATTACTGGTCCTGAGATGTAATGTGTGCGAACGCATCAATGGGAGGATTTGGATGTATCTGGCAACACAGATTTAAAGGCCATTCAGGGGCTCCTCCTGCTGCCTGACGTGGAGCTCTCAGTAGGAAGTAGACGATGGGAACGGTTTATTGGTGACCAGACAGGTGATCGGTCTCTTGTTAATGGTCAGGACTGAATGGCAGAGACACAGGGCGAGTTCCGGCAACATCCGGGTCCCGGAGAACACGGGTCCGACTTGGCCAGCGATGGCGATGACGTCACGGAGGTGAAGGAGAGCAGCACGCAGACGGAGGGCAAAGTGCAAGGTGAGGAGCAGCTAGGCCATCATGTCCTACCCCTGTGTCCCAAATATACACCTGGTCCACTAGGTAGTGGACACTTCTGTCCCTGTCTCTGACCTTCATTATAAATCATGTATTCTGATTTTTTTTTTAATTATTGTTATTATGACCTCCTACCAGACCCACATAAAAACTGGTTGCTGGTGGCACCATAATGGTGTGGGTTTTTGAGTCACCCCAGGTACGTCTACGGACCCGGAAGGTCCCGGGTTCGATCCCCGCACTGGACATGACGCGACTAAGATGCCCTTAAGCAAGGCACCTAATCCCCAACTGGTCCATGGGTGCTGTGGTTTGAGAATGAACCACGCTTTGGGAAAGTGTGTTCACTGCCCAGTAGTGTGTGTGTGTTTGTGTGTGTGTGTGTGTGTGTGTGTGTGTGTGTGTCACTGTCACTGTCACTGCACGGATGAGTTAAATGCAGAGGTGATGTTCCTCTGTGTGCAAGCACACTAGGCAAATAGATCACTTTCACTTGACTTCACCCTCTAGAGATGCCAAATTATGGTTAGAGAAACACTCTGAGTTTGGGGTTTTGTCATTCCCACCAGTTACCAGGTCGTAAGGAACCAGTCTTGTGCCTGGAGGGTCCCAGGTTTAATCATCACAACAGACTAGACGTGACTGAAGTGCCCTTGAGCAAGGCACCTAACAACCAATTGCTCTCCAGGTGCTGTAGTTTAGAGCTGAACCCCAACACCACTTGGGGCAAGTGTGTTCACTGCCCACTAATGTGTGTGTGTGTGTGTTTCACTGCAGGGATGGGTTAAATGTGAGCAAGCACACTAGGCAAATAGTTCACTTTCACTTCACTTTACACGTCTAGAGAAGCCAAATTGTGGAACACTAATGTGAGTTTGTGGTTTTGCCATTCGCACCCCCCAAGTCTCCAGATCTTAACGTTATCGAACACATCTGAGATGCCATGTAACATACTGTGGAGCACAGAAATCCTACACCTCTGAATACAACAGAATTGTGGACCGTTCTGCTGGAAGTATGGTGTTTATTGCGTACAAAATATTTCAGCAAGCTTGAGGAGTCCATGCCCTGTGAAGGACCTACCCATTATTAGACTGATGTACCAGTTTTTCTGGCTCTTCACTTTATTATGAAAGCTCTTATGTAGTAGAGGTCCATCTGGTAGTCAGGCATTAATAGTTTTGAATATCAGTGTCACTGTCATTCTCATTTAAAACTTGTACTACACAGACATCCTGTTTAATATCTCTCTCTTTGCTTTTTTTAGGTCATGGACCAAGACTATCCAAAGTGAACCTCTTCACGTTACTGAGTCTCTGGATGGAGCTTTTTCCCAGGAGGGAATCTCCGAGACGGGACAATGCATCCGTATGTCCATTCTCTTAGACTGTCAGTTAGGTTGTTGCTGATGCTTGACTTGGGTCTTTATTTTGTCCTGCACTTACACTTCATCAGTAGTCATTACAAGACATCCAGGGTAACATGACTATGCTATATTAGAGCCATCTCCAACCCTGCACATGCTCCTGTGCTCCTTCCCTTGATACACTGGTGTTGCATGACCTGTAGTTCCATAATGCTGATGTAAAACTACTAGCCTTCATGTCACGTCTGGACTTTGTTATAGATCATGTTTATGTATATATAGTATGAGACTATGGTAAGGAAAAACAGAGTTGTGATGCGACTGTTTCAGGTGCAAGTCACTGGCCTGGTGGTGGTCCGTGAGCAAAGAATCCTGGGTCTTCATTGCTCTGGGGCGGAGCTCCATGCCGGTCAGGTGGCGGTAATCAGACATGGGCCCAGACTGAAAGGATGTGATCTTTATTTCTCCAGAAAGCCTTGTTCTACCTGCCTAAAGATGATCATCAACGGTAAGCACCCACTGTTTACTCAACTGCTACTTCCTGTTTGTGTACATAGGCTTGTCAAGATCTTAATTTAAACTGGCTGGGTTTCAACAACCTGTTCTTATCACTAAAAACTCGATCCTATCTATAAAAACTGAGGTAGAACTCCATCTTGTGTGTTTGATCACTGTGAGCCACATCAGCACAGCTCTTATCTTAAAAGGTGCCAATATTTCTGGACCAGATGGTGTCTCATCCATAGAGTTGTAATCTTGTCGCTAATCATTCTCTCAGCTGGTGTGAACAGGATCTCTTACTGGCCTGCCGACGCCGAGATCAGCTGGCTGCGTGACAGAAGCACCGGTGCAGGTTCTCGTCTCCAGGAGGCCACGCTGGACGCCGCGGCTGCCGAGAGGCTCAAATCCAGCAGTAGGCCGCACATCTGTGTGCCGCTCCAGCCTCTAGCCAACTCCATGCTTCAGTTTGTAGAGGAGACGTCGCGCAACAGTGACTTCCTAGGCAGAATGGCGTCAGACGATCCCTCTCTGGATGTCCAGGAGCTTTTTAGGAAAGAGCGCTGGAGGAACTGGGGCAGCTTTTCTGAAAGGTTTGTGATCGACGACGCGGAGGTGCACAGAGAGCTGCTCGGTAAGATGAACCTGGAGAACTTTTGCACAGAACCTTATTTCAGCGAGTTGCGCCAGCACATGAGGGACTTGATCAGGATTCTGGCGTCGGTGGCTGCAAGCGTTCCCGTTCTCGAGCACAAATATGGGTTCTATGAGACAGAACCTACATCTGGTGGATGTTGGACGTTATCTCAAGATGTTGTGAGACACTGCATCGTCCAGGCAGCACTGCTGGCCTACAGAACAGGTGAGAGTTTGGTGTATTACCTGTTGCTTTAAAACTGGTATACCTAATACGTCTAATACTTGGTTGGTGTGGTACATTGGTAACTTCATTGGCTTCCATGTGAGAGACCTGGGTTCGATTACCGGGCTGGGCAGCCAGTCTGTGCTACACCAATAAGGATCCTTGGGCAAGACTCCTAACACTACATGGCCTACCTGTAATACCAGTAACCTTGTAGGTCGCTCTGGATAAGAGCGTCTGCTAAATGCCATAAATGTAAATGTACTTGGTAGGTCCCCCGCAGGGCATGGACTGGTCCCAGATGTGTTCAATAACATTGAGATCTGGTGACTTAGCTGTGAATGGCAAAACCAAACCCAAACTCGGATGAGTGTTCGTCTAACTATAATTTGGTGTCTCTAGACGTCTGTGGTGGTGCATTGTCCTGTTAAAAGAGGACAAACCTATCAGAATAAATGTAACTTGTGAAAAAGAAGACACACACAGTGGTCACGTGACAGAGAGGTTTGTAGATGTACCAGGGGTCCCATGGAATGCCAGTTAAACAAACCCCATACCATTATGGTGCCACCACCAGCCTGTGTATTTTGCATAGGCTTGTCAGTGTACTCCCTGGTTATGAATTCTCACTACTGAAAGCGTGGTAGATCTATTCTGATCTGTTGCTTAAAATGCACTTCCTGATGTATCTAACCACCATATCGACCATTGGTATATTTTGCATACTTTGTAGACTAGTCAATGGCAAGTTCACATTTCACTCATGACTCTCATACCATGCTTCAGCTGATTTAAAGTTACAGTAACTGAAACATACTAAAGACTACAATGAAATCAACTACAAATATAGAAAAGCATCCACTATGATGAGCAGTTATAGAAATACTCAAAGCAGCCTGTAAGGCTCCTGCAGTCGTGTCGCAGTATGACATCACTGAGATCTAATTTTTCTGTGGACATGAACATTCCCTGAAGGTGTTAGCTCGCATTTGCATGATAAAATAAAATTCTAAAATACCAGAAGAACTGACTATAAAAATGTAATGCTAATAGAAACATACTAAACCAGACTAAAAGAAACTTTGCTAGTATAATAAAAAATGAAATATTTGTATAAGCCACACACAATTTTGAAAGAAAATTGTCAGACTGTAACTGAATTACATTTAGGTATGAGTGATATTTACAGTAAGAATATAAAAAGCGAAGCTAAATTGATAAAATTCAGATGATGTGATGTGTCTGACTGGGTTTGTTTGTGTTCTTGTGGTATTTCAGAAGATCCTAAAGTGGGAGTAGGAGCAGTGATTTGGGCAGAGGGTCGACTGGTATGTAAAAGTTCAGACTTTTTAAATGATGCTTTAAATCTCATGTCTAGCTTTTAAAAAAATAATAATGAAATTAAGCTTTAAATTAGGGACGACTTCAGTCCAAGTATGAACATGCAGCACTGCTTCTTTTTTATTATTATTATTATTATTATAATCGTACTGTTTGTTCCCCCTATCCAACTCAGCCTCAGTGTGACGGCACGGGGAACATGTACCTGGTGGGATGTGGTTATAACGCCTATCCTGTGGGCTCCGAGTACGCAGAGTTTCCTCAGATGGACGACAAACAGGAAGAGAGGCAGCGCCGCAAATACCGCTACATCATCCACGCCGAGCAGAACGCACTGACTTTCAGGTGTGTGAATGTCAGAGTGTATATAAATTCATCATGTGGTCACAGGATCTGTTAATGCACTAATATGCGATCGTTTATAGCAACAGGGACAAAAGAAACATTTTTAAAGGATTTAACCTTTTATCAGGACAAATAACATATCGACACCTTCCAAAAAAAAAATTTTTTTTAAAAAGGAAACACAAAAAATTAACCAAAAAATTAAGTCACACTCTTGACATAGGCCGTAATATTAAAGGGCTAGAATCATTGATCTGTAACTGAGGGTACAGGAGATTTTAGCACAGGTTGCCAGCATCATTAGGAGATGATTTAGGCAAAAAAGTCAATTTTGCCAATAAATGATAACATTTATTGTGATTATTTAAGGAAGGTGGCTATAGATAGCTGCTCCAACTGGTAATGTCACACTATGTCACAGGTTTTTATATATATTTTTATGAATAAAAAGTGAAAAGTGACATGAAATTTATTACTAATGTATGAATTTATAATTGCTGGCAAATCTCTGTGGTATAAAAGGAATAAAACACTTCAAAACATCATTTTTTTTTTTTAGTATTCTATTGCATCTGTTCATCAGGACCCATTACATTGCTTTATTATTGATTATTTTCCCAACAGCCGGTCCCATCAAGTTTTCTTTCTTATGCCTCTATTCCTTTATTTTTTATTTATGGCTACAGCACATAAATTCATCTATAATACCAGCTCATCTTTGCAGCATACAGATTTAATGCAGTCTGAACAGATCTGAACAGTAAGGGAGAGTATCTCTCCAGCTTTACAGAACAAACACATTTCCACACTGTTTATTCAAAACTGTGGCTTTTCCTTCATTTTTAGGAGTGCGGATGTGAAAGAGGAAGAGAACACAATGCTCTTCGTCACGAAATGCCCGTGTGATGAATGCGTGCCTCTGATCCACGGCGCCGGCATCAAACAGATCTACACCACAGACCTGGACAGCGGGAAAGACAAACACGACATCTCCTACATCAGTTTCAACCGGCTCCGCGGCGTCCACAAGTTCATCGTACGTCTGCTGTGGTTTCTATAGTAGAACATTTGTATATGCTAGACACCAATTACACCAAGAATACCGATCAGCCATTAACATTAAAACCACACACAAGTGTCTATCTATATGACTATCTTGTGAACAGACACTTCTCATAGTTGATATGATGACCTAAGTGAAAGCATGACTTGAACAAAGGCCAAATATTCATTGTTAGTCTACTGGGTCTGAGGTGTTCCTGGTATACAGTGGTTAATGCTTACCAAAGTGGTCCAAGGAAGGACAACCGGTGAGCCAGTGACAGGGTCATGGACACCCAAGGCTCACTGATGTGCTTGGGGGTGAAGGCTAGACTGTCTGGTCTGATCCCAAAGAAGATCCACATAAGGACCTGTTGCTAATGTCTTGGTGCCAAATACAACAGGACACCTTCAGAGGTCTTGTCGAGTCCATGCTTGGACAAGTCAGAGCTGTTATGATGGCATAAATTATGGCTGATCGGTGTATATGTATAGTATTAAAGCTGAAGGATCCTTTACATTGTAATGTATCCTGCTTTTTCATTGACTCGATATTAATTTAGTACACATCCGTAAAACACATCATCTTCAATGGTTTAATGTCTGTCTATAGTGTAAGCAAAATAAAGTATTAGTGTAAGTAATGTGGGTAATTATCTAAAGGATGTATTATGGACATTTTTAGCATAATTTACATCAGAAATGTAAATGATTTATTGGGGAATTCTACAAAACTGTGTTTGGTATAAACTGCCCGTTTAACTGAACTTAGTGTAAACAGATCTGTTTTGTTCTCAGTACAGGGGAAAAAGTTGAAATTCTTGTTTGTGGTAATCCCACATCCACGACAGATATGACAGATAGATATGAGGTTAAAAAAACACAGAATTATTTCTTAGATAACACACACATCCCTGCTGTTAACACACTCTTTTGCTTGTGTGTTTTTCAAGTGGCAGAAGTCGTCCGTGCTCAGAAGTGCTTCAGAACAAACCAGTCCACCTTTATCAAGTAAGAGCTTACTTGCCGTACCTAATCCTTCTAATAGACAATATTGAGCCCTGCTGTTCAACATCACACTGTTTATCTCTTGGTACGGACATGTACCGAGCTGTAGGACGGATGCTATCAGTTTACATCGTCATGTCACTATAAAAAGAAGTCCTATTTTTGGCTTCAGGTGTAGAACTGAAGCCCTGTCTAGATTGTGTGTGTGTGTGTGTGTAATTTCTCTGTTTATGATTGCAGATGGCTGTGTGAAGAACAGAAGGGAAGAAGATGTGGACTGTCAGTGCAATAAGAGACTGAAAAACTGAGGAATCACTCGTTCATTTCAGACCAAACCAAAGCACAGGGGTATTTAATTTTAGTCCTAAACAACCTCTTAGATTTATATTCTATAACTACAACATGTACACGATCCAGCTGACTGTTATAGTTATAGCAAAATAGCAGTTATTACATACACGTCATGTAATGCATATTTAGCAACAGTCATCCACAGACGCCACAGATTTCTTCAGTAGATGAAGACGTCAACGCATGCACTTGTCATGACTTGTTTGCTCATTTCATATGCACACAGATAGGATGCAGGCTCTCCCAGAACCCCAGCTGTCAATACATTTTAACTATAAATAATCATTTTAATTATTCAGGTTTGATTGTGGTATTGAACAGTTCTTTTCAAATTTAGTGAACGCTCAGTTAGAGCAGATATTAGCAATGTATCTTGTCTTTAGTGTGAAGACATTTTAACAACATGAAAATAAGATGCTACGTTTGTGAGAGCAAAAAACTTGTTTCTGTGTCTGAATATTTTTATCACAGTGCTGATTATTTTGCTACACCTTTAGCAGTGACATTCGGGAATCGTAACAACACACAATGAGTATAGCGTTGTATTGTTAGCAAGACGACAACATGGTGAACCGAAGAGGCGTGTTGAACTGCAGTCTAGCAGACCAATGGACACACTCGCTGTACTACCGAAACACCCACCGTTATTCTTTTCAGTTTAAATCTTTAAAGACACAAGAATCTATTTCCTAAGTGTATATCACTAGCATGAAGCAGGTATCCCTTTGGGCAGCTGTGGGCTTGAACTAGCCTTGTGGCTGGAAGGTCCCCGGTTCGAATCCCATAAGGAGACATGATTAAAGTGCCCTTGAACAAGACACCTAAATCCCCACTGCTCCCCAGGTGCCGTGGATAGGGTCACCCACCAATCCAGACCATTGAGTTTACGTGTTTCACTGCACAGATGGGTTCCTTTGTGTACAAGCACAGTGGGCAATGAGTGGTTGACTTACTAAAACAACAGTTAAAAACACACCTCATCTCTGAAAACTAGAACTTTTTAATGGATGGTTATTTCAGTGTTCTTGAATGAAAAAAGCCTGTTTTCTGTACGTCTATGCAAAATGCAATGTATTTCACATAAATTAAATCTCACCTAACCATTGTATAGGCAGTGGTAGTGCATTGTTTCAAACAGTGCATGATATTCACTTCAATGAATGAATGAAAGTGAACCATTTTGCCTTACTGTGTTTGCACACAGAAGAAATGTGACCTCTGTATTTAACCCATCCATGCAGTAAAACACACACCAGTGAACACTAGGGGGCAGTGAACACACTTGCCCGGAGAGGGGGGGCAGCCCCAAACCACGGCACCCGGGGAGCCCTTGCTCAAGGGCAATTCAGTCGTGTCTTACCCTGGGTTGGGATCAAACCTGCGACCTTCCGGTCACGAGACCGGTTCCCTAACCACTAGGCCACAGCATGGCTAAATGTAGCTTCTGAGATACATTTAGTGTGTCACTTTAAATAAAAACAAAAACAACAAATCTCATCCTGCTGAGGAAATCGAATAATGTAACTGTGATGTGCGGTGATTTGGCCTCAAAATTCAATGTGATCGCTTTATGAACTACTTACTCAGGTCTACACAGATTATACCTCATCTGAGTCATAAGATGTACCAAAAAAAATGTTCACCCACACACACATAAAACAGGATTACTGATAATGCTTGAATTTTGCTTTATTTGTGATATGGTACAATTAGCATTGAAGAAGGAAGGATGCGGGACATGGGAGGCATCGCGAAAGATTTCAGACTCGAAATCTCAATGTTCGCGTCCGTTAACTGTATCTCGCATATGTAAGGATGTGAGGATATTGAATAAATTTGGCTCAGGTGTGTAAATTAGTTGAATGGTTCTCCTGCTGGAGGGTTTTCATGTTCTATGATTGACTTTACATTACACATTACTGACCAGCCCGTAGCCCATCTGAGCTCTGAATGCTAATTCAAAGTGGGAGGAGCAGAGGGGACGCCAATAGTGTGCGACGTATTTGCTTAACATCTGGCCAATATTTACTTGCCGGTGAATTTTGATCCAGTTCTGCTTTTCTAATGGTGATGACGTTATAATCAAAGTAAACATTAGTGGCAGGAAAAAAAATCGGGAAAGTATGAAAAGGGAAAAATCAGTATGTATAATCGATACATAAATTTCACATCATTGGCAAATGTGATAACATGGGTCAAGACCACCTCAGCATACAATTTCCACTTAATCTGAATATTCTAAAGATACAATCATATGAGTGAATCAATCAACCAAGTGCAGCGAATGAAAGCAAAAGGATAAACGAATGAAGTTTTCCATCAGCGTAACTCAAATATAGCGAGTTAAGAGGTTCACTGCTTAATCGATTCAAAATATGCTCTATTAGAACATATTTAAAATGAAACAACAAAATTAAATTAAGCTCCCCCTAGAAATATCTGTTTAAAAAATACAAAATAAAGCAATGAGGAGAGAAAAATAAACAGGAATACATTTAAAACAACAAAAGGCACCTGTTTTGAACGTTCGTGTCCTCGACTTTTCTGTTTAGGTTTGAGCTAAATGTCAAAAAACAAGAAGAAATCGCTATGAAGATCTAACTTACCATCTACTGAACAGAAATACACTGAAGTAATGCAGGGATTCAGCGCGGGTCCACTGAACTGCAACGCGTACAAGAAAGAGTATTAGTGGGATTAAACTACACGACTCCTATAGCGTGTCCTATAGGAATATTAGAGGATACACTACAGTACTAGCACATCACTCTCTAGCTTTAGTACTATAGTACAAATCGAGAACCATTATTCTGAACTCCAGCCGCACTGCAAAACATCATACACACAAAGTGCCAATAGATGCTTACTACAGTTTATAAAAGGGCACCCATTTAGAGACTAAAACCAGCTTTAAACACATGATAGGTAAACATGTCGTCAAGTAGGAACCGGAAAGTTACACAGCCCTGTTTTGAAAGCATATCTCTGATAACATGATAAAAATAAGTTTCTAAATCATACAGGATGATAAACTGCATTCCTGATCCATGGCTGAAACCCAACAAGTAAAAATACTGAAAAAAACCCCAGCACACAGGGATAACATGATTATTTTTGGTAAATTGAAACCCATCCGGAGTCAGCAGTAAGCCATACAGGTACGTGTAAGAAAAGTAAGAAAGTGACAGGAGGTGCTAAAGTAGGAAAGGAAAAAAAAAAAAAAAAAAAGAATATAAAGGAATGCAAGAATGAAGGCGTTACTACCGTGCAATAAATCATCCTTTTATAAATAACAGGGGAATGCATCCTCCCTTCCTACAACTCCACTACTACAGCTACAAACTGTACAAGAGCAAGGCCAAACTGCCGGCATGTGTAAGCGGCCCTCCGATTGGCGTGTGTGAAAATACGAGCGCGCCAGAATGTAATGACCAAAAAAAAAAAAAAAAAAAGATAAAAATGAAAAATCGTCAATCTTTCTTTTAGGTCCTCGTGACTCAGCCACATCTCTCGAGGCTGCTACCAGCTTTGGTTCTTCCTGAAACGAAACGGTTGCCTTTTAATTGTTTTATTTTAAACATCCTATTGTGGCACACAACTTGATGATAAAACTAACAAATGTCGTATGAAAGAAAGTAAAAAAAAAAAGAAAAGAAAAAAGAAAGATAACTGAACGTCAGTGATTGAAAACTATCACTTGCGAGCCGCATGACTAAGAAAAGACAAATGTTTAAGATCTTAAATAGAATTATTGTTGTTAATAGATTTTTGTGATTTTTTTTTTCTGTTTATTTTTCCTCAGTAAAAAGATGAGGTGCTTAATAACATGGTCGCTAGCTAAGGTTTAGGAGGCGGGTTTCTTTAAGTCTCGTATCTGTTTAATGAGGTACGTCTTTTCGTCGTTGAACTGCTCGTCGTCCGTGCGGTCCTTCTGGAAGTTGCTAAGGAAGTCGATGAGCTTCGTCTGGTTCTTCAGAAGGATGTCTATGATGGGCTGCGTTTTGTTAGGATTGGCCACAAACACCTGAGAGACAAAAAAAAATTATTATTATACACACACATTTACGATTCATCTCCAGAGTCGCATTATAAAGTCTTTTCATTGAATAATTCAGCAGTTATCAACACACTCTGTATTCACTGTGTGTTGATAATACCTCCGACAAGAATGAACCCATTTTCCTGTACTGAAAAAAGGAGGAAAAACCTGTTTACTCAAACTCTATTACGATGGACGTCTATGAAGTGTTTCTATGTTGATGTGCTGCTCAAACTTCCATGAACACGCCTGTGGTGACTGGTACAGGAGACCAAACACTGCTTTTATTCCTTGTCTAATGTAAACCATTACTTTTGCAGTTACACCAGTCAGCCCTAAGCAGCTGCCTGAACAGTCTGACCCACTGTGGCACTGACTCCACAAAATCTCTGGCATCAGCAACGGATCATTCTGTGGTCAGATGGAACCGGACAGGCTTAATGTAATAGCTGATCGGTGTATATTTGCTTATTAAACATTTCATTTGAGATTTCGCATGCCTGATAACAACTAATAAGCTCCACCCGTATGGAAAGAGTTTTCAGCAGCGTTGCAGAGATTTGTGCTTCATTCGGCTATATAAGCATTAGTCAGTTCAGCCACTGATGTCTGTAGTGCAGTCAGTGTTCCAGTTTATCCAGCACTAAAGGACTGTAAAGGATTCATTCATTCATTAATATGTTTACTGGGGTTGAGATCAGGACAGGTGCAGGACAATCAGGTTCTACACCAAACTTGGCCAGCCATGTGTTCATGGGCCCACGTTGTGCCTCTTAGCTTCATTGAAGGAAATCTTAATGCTACAGTATATAAAGTAGGTGTGCGAATCTCTCTGTGTCTGGCGATTCGATTTGATTCGGATTTTTGGGGTCACGATTCAATGCAGAATAGATTTTCGATTCAGGAACGATTTTTCTATTTACATGGATTATACATTTTGTTTAAATTATGTGGTTTGACAAGATGAAAAGACAGAACATTTATTTAAAACTATACTTTTAGGTTCCTTACGGTATCAAATCTTTTGCATCATTTAATATTTATATCAAAAAATAGCATTGTGTATAAAATTCAACGAACAAATAACTCAAAATATATTAATACAAAAGTAAACCTAGACTTCAGTCTACCACAGTGCATTAACATTTAACTTAAAATAAAATACAGACTTTAAAGTCATAGTGCATTACTGCACTACCTCTGCATTACTGCATTACCTCTTCTACGGTGGTAAAGTAGGAGTGGCAAAAAAAAAAATATTTTTAGGCATTTTTATTGGATTGAGAATCGCCAGGACTATGACTCACAATCCTTTAAATAATTTTTTTTTTTTCATCACCCCTAATATAAAAACTCTATATATAGTTGTGTGCTTTGAACCTACACATATTGAAGGCTCTTAATAACGAGATCATAATTTTATGAATGGGAATTCATCTGTTTCATCCTTACACCTTGTTAAAATGCAACCGTTATATAATTGCATATTTTAAGCTACTTTCAACAGCGTAAATGTGTTTCGTTCTGTTCTCTGTACAGGGAAGTGTGATGAAATTATACTCAGTGGTAATCACACACACCCACACACACACACACACACACAGAGATGCTATAAACAAAGATGATCCGTTTGGGAATAAAGAAACAATTCAAGTATGACTTTACCTTGAAGACGTGGAAAGCCTCAAATTGGATATTGGGACTTTTGTCTCTCAATAGGTTCATCATGAGTTTGAGGTTCTCCGGCTTGCTGATGTACCTCGTCATCACAGTGAAGTTGTGTCTGTCCAGCAAGAGCTCACCCAGCAGCTGTCACAGACAAACAAAAGCGTTTCAGTTGCACTGACGGAGGAAAGAAAAGGCGGTAATTTCTGATAAGGCACAACATGTCGATTAGGCCTGGGCAATAAAATGATAGCAATAAGAAAAATGTTTGATGCATCATTTTAAAGTTGCACTTAACTGCATTAGGAAAGCACATAGATACACAATGTTTAACTTTATGAACAAACCCCAAATGTGGTTCCACCTTGGCTCTTAAATAGCCATTCATATGCCTTGATAATGAAATGTGCTAAAAGTGACACGCAAACAGCCAATAATTTAACAGGGAGATCACAACTGTTTCTTGAATACAAATACAAATGATACAAAATCTTGAACAATACAAGCATTTTTTCCTGTATATCAAAAATCGGTTATTAAAAATGATCAAATTCAGCTGAAATAAAACTGATTCATGATATTTTAAGCTGTATTGCCCTAACATCAACACACACCTTCAGTGACTGCCTCTTTGTCACATAGTTTTCAGAGTGCAGCAGCTTCTCATAGTTCTCAAAGACCTGCAGAACAACAGAGAGGAGATTTAAATAACTAGTAAAAAAACACAATAAAGAAAACTTCAGCTAGCTTTCAACCCGTCTAACCATGTGTTTCTGGGTCATTAAAACACAACACTTGTTTTTATATATTGAATAATTTGCTGCATGTGGTATCATTAGACATGAGAATTCATCTACAATTTTTACCCTCAAGAAATCCAATTTGCACATTGGACTGGTTTAGCAGTAACACTTGCTACTTGTTTTCCAGTAAGAGTTTCAACTTCCTTAAAAAACTTCCAGCACAGGAAATTACCCAGAATGCTGACAGTTTTACAAATGTAAATACTTGTACACAACAGAAAGTTCTGGCCATGCATGCTGATTGGTTGAGAAGTCCTCCCCAAACACACACACAGACAGTCAGACACAGACAGTCAGACAGACAGACACAGACAGAGACACAGACAGACAGACAGAGACAGACACAGACAGAGACACACACAGACAGACAGTATCTTCAGCTGAACACCATTGCTAAGCAATCTGAAGTAAGACAAAAATCAGTGTAACAGTAAATCAGCTAATAAACCAGAAATGATATAAATGCCCTGACCAAAAGAGCCAAGAATAAGCGAAAAGGAAACTAAACGGATTAGGAGCAGAGAAGTGGGAGTGAAAATGGAGTTGAATGTGCTGGTCTGTATAAGGAGCTGAAGAATGAGTTGCAGGCTGTACAGTGAGTGAGCGGAGTTCGTTACTGTTACACAGCTACAAGCCGCTTATTTAGGAACCATAATTTGGCAGAAGAAAATAAGAACGTTGAAACATTAAACACTTCGTTCATGGCTCAACTGATTTATTTCTGACTTTATTTATTGTTTGAACTGTTGTATAAAAGCAACAGAATACACAAGATCTGTTCTGTTGCTTTATTATATGTGACTTACCGCATCGTAGTTCTGTTCTAAAAATTCTGCCACAAGAACCTTGTGTCTTGTAAGAAGGTCCTGAGGAAGTACAGCAAGAAAATGGATTAATTCAGGAACTTGGGGAAATCAAGGATAAGATTAGACAGCTGTACCAGGACTGCGTTCTTGCCTTGAAGGTGGCGAATGCATCAGAGGCGATGTCGAACGTTGACATTTCCACATAGCCGAAAAAGTCGTTGAAATGCTCCGAGTGCAGGATGATCTTGGCGAGCGGTTCATGCCGGATGCACTCGCGCAGCATGATGCCGCAGTTCAGCGCCACCTGAGGAGTCTCATACCTGTGGGGGTAAGTCATTAATCAATGAAACTGAGAAGAACATACTAATTAAATGTCAAACACATTCAGAAGAGAGGCGGTAGAATTAATAGTGCTATGTTTCAGACTAATTCACAGAACAGATCTTGAATGTATTATTTAAGTTCCAAGTCAAAGGGTAGCGGTGAAGTGAGTGACCGCTTGTCTCACCCTTTGAGCAGGATGAAGAGTACTTCCTGATGGGAGCAGAAATATTCCACCGTGGGACTGCGGGTGCCGATCTGCCTGCGTAGGATGTTGTTGAAGATCTGACACACGTCCTTCTTCCCCTGTACACACGATGGTATAAAAGATCATCAGTAAAACACATACACTGATCAGCCATAACATTAAAGGCACCTAAAACCTTTACACCTATTGGTAAATTAGATAAACGAACACTGAGGAAACAATTACAAAAAAAATCCTAAAATACACATCAAGTTTGAGTATAATGGTTCCTTCTTCCCTTTGTTCCTCTTTTTTAGATAAAGTCCAATCTTATGAGATTCTCATTTTAAGTTTATTTTTAAATGCAAGGAAAGTGAACCAGGATCTCTTACACACTTAAAATATTCTGGGTGTCACGTGTTTAAAAAAAACCCCCAAAAAAACCCCAACAACTTAAAATAGAGTGTTCTGTTTCTTTAATGATATTAACCATAGGCTGAAGCAGCATGCATATTATATGTTTTGATAAAAAAAAGCTTTAGAATGAGCTTCACCTTTTCCTTTTGCCAGTGAAGCCCAGCAAGTTTACATAAATGCCTCACAAGAAGTATAATGAAGTAAAAGGAACTACTTATTGACCACTGCACATACACAGAGAAATTTTACTTGCACATTTAACCTGTCTGTGCAGTCGAACATACACACACACACACACACACACACACACACACACACACACACACACACACACACACACACACACACACACACACAAGGGGGCAGTAAGCACACATGCCCAGAGCAGGGGCCAACCCTATCAACATTGCCTGGGGAACAAGTTGGTGTCAGGTGCCTTGCCCTGACAGTTCAGTTTTGTAGGTGGTCTTGTAGGTGGTGGGGATCAAACCGGCGACCTTTCAGTCACAAGGCTGGTTCCTTAACCACAACTGTTTGTCATTTTTTGGTTAATAACTTTGTGAGGTTTTATTCTATGAAGACAAGAAAAACTTAATAAAGCAAAACATAAGTACTGACCATTACTACTGGAACTACTATATAAGGAACAACACACTTCAGGCTTCATGTGGTTATATGAAAATGATCCATGTCGGGTCGAGGTGTTGAAATGTGAACGTTCTTCACCTCTGAACGTACAATTCTTTTAATAACACTGTATATGTAAACTTGTCTGTCCAAAAATGTTTCTGGTGCTGGGAAATTTTTATAAAGGACTGTGACGAACACAAAGCACAGCCAAGTGACCCTCCTTCAGCAAATGGTAAATAAATGTCTCTTAAGAAATAAAAACTGACCACATCAATGCTTGTAGGTTTTTCTTTGTTGATTAGCAGGTTTTGTAAATCTGTTTATTAGATTATGTGGAGCGGCCGCCAGACAAATCCCTGTGTATGAGCTGTTACTATAGTAACAATAACATAGGCAGAGTTCATATAAACCTATCACTCAGCGTACTCCTGGACATACTGTCCGAGCCATCCTGTTATAAAAAAATAACACATACCTTCAGACTAATACAGCTGAGGTGCGGTATGAATAAAAAATATAGCATATAAAACCGTTTTGGTGACTTAACATTCTAACCAGGGGCAGTTTCTTTTACACTAGGGCACAAAGAGGCGGTGAGAGCAGGAAAGCAGTCAGTTCAGTTTTTGTGGTTGGGTGAGTAAGCAGACTATTCATTCATTGGTTAAATCCTTAAACCTGTCATCAACTCGACCAATTAAAATCCAATTTTTGACAAGGGAGGAATTTCAGTAATCCACCAACACCACAGAAGCTACTGCTTATAAGAACAAGTTAATTCTGAAAATAAATGGATAATTTTATATACACACACGTGACTCACCTCAAAGTCGATGACCTGCAGGTTCTCCACCAGGGAGATGAGCAGGCCGCTGTTGTACAGCTCTTGGGCCAGCTGGGCCACCGTCTCCGTGTGAGGCTCCTTGTCGTTGGTGCCGTACAGGATCTCCTTCATCGCCACCAGACATTTAGACACCTCCTCTGAGGCCTATGACACATATACACGAGTATAACTGTCAGGTGCAATAAATGATAGACTTAATTAGCACATGTCCTTGCACAGGAAGAACACAGGTCCAGGACGTTATCTGATCATCAATCATCTGCTGTCAAGACAAAGTTTGATGAGACAAGAGCACAGGCCACGCTTGTTTACCCCAAGTACCTGAGGATGGCATCAGACAGGTGGCTTACAGACTCGTACTTTAGCATGGAGCTGAAGGAACGTGGCTTAGCGAGCACCTGCAAATGAACAGGAGGTAAAGCAGCACAGTGGCATCATCAGCTCGCTGTCATCTCACACTTCACAGCACACTGCTGCTTACTTCCTTTAATCCTCCTCTTGTCATCTTTACTTAGTTCCTATTTTCGATCTTATTTTTAAACTTTTATTTCTATTTTGTTTTTGCTGTATGTTATTTAATATATTATTTATTATAATAAAATTATATATAAAGCATACATTATTAAAAGAACAAAGTGCAACTCTGAAGTTTTAGAAAAACTGGTACAGACGAGCCTACGCAAAATAAATTGCAAGATTTTCTCCAATCCGATTGAATTCATTCCGATTACAAATTCAGACTGAGGTGTTTATGTTTATCACTACTCAACAATCTGATTAAAATCTTCATTCACATGCACGCTACAAGTAATCTAATCTAATATAACGCACATGCGTAGAGTACAATTTACTGTACACGTTACCATGGCGACGAGCTTCACATTACCAAAGAGGAGACGCAAAATGTTACAAGAGTAATTTGTATTTGCTTTAATACTTGTCATATGGGGTCTAATGTATGGTATGTACAACAACTTCGAACTCACTTATTGTTAGAAAATACGACACTTTTTTAAAGTCATTTAAAGTTTTAAGCATAAAAGTCGTCCCCTCTGCTGACCAGTTTTTCGTCTGTGCAATTTTGAAGATTATACGCTTCCGTTATGATGCGTGCACATGTGCGCATAATGTAGATAAACTATCCATTTGGAAATGTAATCAGATACAGGTGTTTACACGGCTATTATTCGTCTATTTAACAGATTATTTAAAGGATTACCCAGCTCAATCAACCGGAAAGAATATGTAATCGGAATGACCCCAATCAGACTACTATTCTGATTCAGGTGTATACATGGACGTATTCTATTCTGACTGAGCGATTAGACAGATTATTAACGGATTATTAGGCTGCATGTAAACATACCTACTGGTTGTATATAAAGGGATGGAGATCTATAAAAGATTCATAATGGTATAAGGTTTGTTTAGCTGACATTCCCACCTAAGTCAACAGATATCAGAATTGTGAACTGTTCTGCAGGAAGTATTGTGTTTAGTGCCTACAGTATATTTCCACATGATTGTGAAGTTCATGCCCAGTCAGATTTCTGTAGTCCTACGCTCCTGTGGTACAAATGTACCAGGTTATTTTTATAGCAATCAATATACTTTCTCAATCAACCTTAGAATAAAGGGTTATACAAAAGAAATATTTATCCCAAGACTAAGGAACGTTTTCTTTACAGCACCAACGTGCCTCACTTTGTGCTGTTCATACTCGAATAGCATCATCAGACGGATATGCGAGTCTGAGCTGAAGTGTTGAAGTCTCAGAATAAACCGTTTCATAGCAAGGCGGCAGCTTCTTCACCTAGACTGTCTGGACGGTGTCAGGTCTGTTAGAAGTGCAAGCAGGAAACCACAGCCAAGACGCGAGGTAGGTTCTGAGGAGTGTTGGAATGAAGCCTGGCGGTGAGCATGTGGCACTTTGATGAAGTAGCCTGACCTTACAATGTTACAGTTACGCTCTAAGATGGGGGAAAATCTTCTCTGTTTCAGGAATATATATAGTGGTATGCAAAATGTTATACTCTTCATTTTATTATATATTAAAATAAAACAAAATCACTTCTGTTACTAATAATAACAGCTTGAACACTGATATTAACCTCCTAATGCGTTAATTTTTCACCAAGCATGATCTCACCTTCTCTGTCTTCTTGTCCTGCTTCACCAGGATGGACAGGTTGTCCTTCAGAGCCTTCACGATCTCCGTGGGACTCTTGTGAGATTTACCAAACAGTGGCATGGTTGGAGCCCAGTGTCTCTCTTTTGCTCGGTCCTCGCTCTCTCAGTCTCTCTCTCCTTCCTCAGAACCTGAATAGAATAAGGAAGAAGATCAGAGAGGAAGTGTTGCTCTGTTCGCTTGTGCTCTTTCTTTATACTCGCATCAATAGGCTCAAGAGCTCTGAACCAACGAGCTGTGCCTCCAGGAGAAAGCTTAGCTAAAAACAAAACAAAACAAACGCGTCTGCCAAGATGTTCGTACTTGGACATAGATGCAGCTTTCAACATGAACGTGATATCAAATCAACAAGGAAATTGTTGCCAAGACACAAAATGTATGTTCTACAACAACTATCTTACTAGAAGGAAGTCAGTCTGTGCGAAGCAGACAGCTTGAAAAGTTTAAGATCCCATCTAGAAGCGTCTACAACCTTGTTACCCTTCAACACTGACAGACTCGGTGTTGTTCTCTTCACTATATTTGGACACTATTTGAACATCATTCTTTTAAGCTCAAAATAATCACTCAGGGCAGAAAACTATTCACCCCATCATCAGGAGATCAGCATGTTGAATCCAGACAGTGTCGAGCCATGCGTGGCCAGGAAAAGCTACACTGGCTCTGCTTTCTAGACACAAGTCATAACATACTCGCGCTTCCTTTCCCTCTTCCCACAGAGACACTAACCAATCACAGGGATGGGCGAGCTGGTGTATGCAGAAGAGGGTGGACCACGCCTTCAAGTCATGCTCGCTGCCATGTGAAACTGTGGTGGGCTTCACATGTCTGTCAGCTGTTGTGGTGACCAAATTGAAGAAATGAGGGGGGGGAAATAAATCACTGTATCAATTTCCAAACATTTTCACAAAGAACACAAAATTCTACAGTGAAACGGCACAAGTTTAAAAACAGCTGAACCAAAAAGGTCAAAGTGGAAAAACTTCAGTTCCTGAAAACGGACATGGCCGAGCTTGGGAATGGTAATCCAGTGAGGTGAGCACCCCAGGAAAAATAATGTGTGTGAGATCACTGCCCTTTTCAGACAGGGGTATCTTTCTGAAATGATCCTGTACTTGCCAAGAGCCTGTCACATTGATCACGTGACCCTTTTCCAGACCAAACCATTCATAACACCCTCCTGAGGGAAGGATATAATCACTTCCTTGACTTGGTTATCAAAACCAACGTTCACACACTTTACCCAAGAGTATTGCTAAGCATGCATGACGAGTTCAGACTGACTTATTAAGGCAACCCCATACATGACTGGTGTCATTCCAGGTGTGTGCTTTCTGACATAATGCATTTGTGACGATAAATCCTTGTTGAATGAAAATTGAGCACCTGTTGCTAAAGTGAAAATTACAACAGAATGCAAAACATAACAAAAGTCCACAAATTTTCCCAGGTGATTATCCAGGTACGAGAAGATATGACAACACATCGCCTGTATTACTGGCACAATCATGAACATGACCGGACGGGTTTACATACAAACCGATTCAATTAAAAATAAATGATTCAGTTGCACCGGTTGAACGTTAGCCCATCAGTCAGGGTGTGAACTAAACTCGTTTGTACCACAGGCACATAAGGTGCATAAACTTACATTTCTTTCCAAAAACAGGAAACACTACATACATACATACATACATATATGATCTTGGCATGCACTCCTGTACACTGTGCACTGCATACTTATCTCAGGCATGTCTGTCAAATGCCATACGTCAAAGGCAGAAGAATGATCACATTCAAGAGGTATACATATGCACAACAAAGCAGTATACTCAAAAAAGATGCACCTCCTCTAGCTGGTTATTTTGAACATCTCCTGTCTTGGCAACCTGAAATTAGTCTTACCAGTGTGTGCATGTGTGTGTAAGCTTTTATTAATAACCTATGCTGAAATTGACAGGTTGGTGTCTAGGCTTACTTTAAAGTCCTGTACTTAACATAAGGGTTAAGAAAACCATAATACATGAGACTCGGGTCACAAAAACAGTAATAAATCTAAATCACCAACCTACTTACAGTGTCATAGTAAATGATCAGGAGTTAAAATGATGCACGTCTTCACACTTCATGTTAGTTATTTGTAATCTCTCCACAGCCAACACCACTTAATGTATACTGACTAGAGGTAAAGTAATAATGTTTTAGCCTAGATAATGTATTGTATTGTCATGCTTTATTACACTTTCCTAAAGGAATTATCCAAATTTAAACACCATACTCATTGTTTACATTTGTATTATATTTACGATGGACAGTTTGACACGTTTGTGTGTACTGAAGTCGTTGTTAGGGATGTTTTGTGGAAAACATATTCTTGTCAAAGGTTGTCATTGAATATTGCCTTGTTTTGCTGATGGATGCACGTCAGCCCCGCCCCTTAGTCAAATATGGATTTACCAAATTCTTAGGAAATGAATAAGGAAGCAAAATGACTTTTTACAGTACTATCACACCAACATATGGAAGCTGGATAAAACTCGGACCAAAAGAAACAGCTGTCTATATCAATCGCCTTATTCTACGGCATATATTGTTACACTGCAGTGTGTGAATGTGTTACACTGAAGTACCGGGAAAAACTGGTACCTCTATAATGGCAAGGGGTTTGTTTACCTGGCATTCCATGGGATCCCTGGTACATCTACAAACATCTCTGACAGGTGATCACTATGTGTTCCTCCTTTCTGACTAGTTACACCAGTTCATGTCCTGCATTCATTCTGATCGGTTTTGGCTTTTCCAACAGAACAATGCACCACCACACACGTCTAGAGACACCAAATTATAGGTAGAGGAGCACTGAGTGTATACTGTATCTGTACCTTATTAAAGTTTATCGACTGGCTGAATAGTTTTCCTGGTCTTTTCTCAGTACAAGGAAAATCCTTGTTGCTGCAGGCTCACTGATCGGAAATGAGGTTGATAAAATAGTGGAGTATTACTTTATTTCCTATACAGTCCAATCACAGGAGGCTGTCCGATGCTGGTTATGGTTGAGGTGATCATGGGTCAGTGATAACAGCCCTGGCCTTATCTCTGTACATGCATAAACACTAGCTTATAAAAGAAAATCAGATCTCCTACAGTCAACATTGGATATGTTACACACACACACACACACACACACACACACACACACACACACACACAGCTGATCATCTGTTCCACCTTTGACAAACAAATGCTGCAAAAGCCTTAAAAACAACTCCAGCTAACCAAATGTAAAGAAACTATGTAGGTAAAAGGTTAGAAAATTATATAAATGAGTAAACATGCTCAGCAGAAACACATCAACGCTCACACACACAACACATAACACACCGCAACACTCACATCAACACACACATCACATCAACACACACATATCACACACCAACACATCACACACACCTCAACACATCACACACACACACACACACACACCTTAACACTCACGTAAACACATCACACTCACATCAATACATCTCAACAAACATATCACACACCAACACATCACACACGCACACCTCAACACATCACACACACCTCAACACTCACATCAACACATCACACACACCTCAACACTCACATCAACACATCACACA
>JAOVVF010000027.1:8806374-8822845 GCA_028565595.1 Duopalatinus emarginatus
AAGACACGACTGAGGTGCCCTTGAGCAAGGCACCTAACTCCCCTAACTGCTCCCTGGGCGCCGTGGTTTGGGGCTGCACCCCGCTCTGGGCAAGTGTGTTCACTGCCCCCTAGTGTTCACTGGTGTGTGTGTTTCACTGCACGGATGGGATAAATGCGGAGGTAACATTCCTTCTGTGTGCAAAACACAGTAAGGCAAAATAGTTCACACACATATAGAGAAGCCAAATTATGGTTAGAGGAACACTCATGTGAGTTTGGGGTTTTGCCATTCTCACCTAAGTCACCAGATCTTAACACATTTGGGATGTCATCCAGCACGACGTGAAACACAGAAACCCTACACCTTGGAATCCTACACCACAAAACAGACTTGTGGACCGTTCTGCAGGATGTATGGTGTTCAGTGCCTATATATGCACAAGCTTGTGGAGTCCATGCCCCATGTGGGACCTACCAAGCATTAGTTGGGTACACCAGTTTTTCTGTTACTTCAGTGTATAATGGACATGGTTACCAAACATTACCGGTATTTTAATGTTGAATATATTATTTTTTCAGACTCTTCAGTGACTATAAATGTAACTGTAGACCTGTTGTGATATTAAACCAGTTTAAAATGACTCACAGTAGGGTTCATGCACATGCTTTGGACATTAAATCCCAGCAATTTCAGAACCCCTATTCATGTCCAGTTCAAATTATTGTTTGGTTAATCAATAAATATGAAATGTATTTTACAATGAGAAATAACAAAGCATTATAAAACATCTATCTTTCAGGTTATTTAACGATCTGCGGATTCTTTGTCATTAACTGGCAACTCAAACACAAATGTAAGATTCATGTACTGAGCAAACACATGTTTTTCTGACATGTAATCTCCAACAGGTAATAAAATCTCAAGGACTACCTGGAAGAACGCACAGTCAGAGCACTGTCGCCATAGCGACTCGGAACGTGGCTTATTCTGACAGTACTTCTCGTAAATCTGAAGCTCTGTCATCTGGAGCAGGAAAGGACGTAAAAAAAAGAGAAAAAAGAGATGGTTTAATACACATGTTTAAATATTGTTTATATTATAGACATAAATTACTGTGTGTGTGTCTGTGTGCATTGTACATACTAGGTATATTTCATTAGAGTCCATTTCTAAACATACCCTTTCTAAAAAGCAGCGGCCCACAAGTTCTGGGCAGTCCGTGTACGCCTCGAGCTCTCTGAGAAAAGTTCTGAGGCAAACAAACACATGTATGAGAATTAATAAAACACATCAAACACTGTCTTCAAAGCAAAGCTGCAATAATATAAAAACATGTATATGCCAGAAAAACCGGTACAGACAAACCTATGCAACCTATACATATGCTGGTGGTGGCCCCATAATGGTATAGGGTTTGTTTAACTGGCATTCTATGAGACCCCTAGATCATCTACAAATGTCCCTGACAGGAGAACCCTCTGTGTTCCTTCTTTCTGACGACTTACACACGTTCATGTCCTGCATTCGTTCTGACTTGTTTGGACTGTGAATAGTGTGGTGTTCGTCGACTACAGAATAATTCCGCAAACCTGTGTAGTCTATGCTCTGTGGTGGACCTACTAAGAACTACCAGTTTTTCTGGCACTTTAGTGTATACAGTGTAATAAAACACAGTGTTGTAAAGACAAATCCTCACTTGTTGTGGAAGTGGTAGATCTCGGCCATGTTTCCGAACAGAATGTCCTTCTTGTTGTGGAGGGTGACAGGGATGAGGTGCGCCATGCTGGGGTTGTCCATCTCATCAGCATAACCCTGGAACACACACACACACACACACACACACACACACACACACACACACACACACACACACACAGTTCAACAACAGTTGCAACAACTCAATGTTCTGTCATTTTCTTCCTACTTTTAAACATTTTAAACATGGGATTTAGGATTTACACATGGGATTTTGGGTTAACATGTTAAAGTGTTTTTGGACGCATCGTCTTATGATCTGTGTTAATAGCATGAATTATGTAATGTTAATGATTAGGTAAGAGTTGGGCTTACCTGCAGTACACACAGCAGCTCCTCTACATAAGCTCTCTCTGTCTCCAACAGCTCATTCATTACATGCCTATAGACAACACAACACAAACAATATCAGGTGTTCATCATGTGGTTTGTCACAATTAATATATCCTTATTTGATCACAGTTATTTCAGAGGATTAAGATCAACCATGTGTTTGAGTCCACATGTATAGATTTATATATAAATATAATACAGTATATATATGTAGCCACCATCAGGTACACGATTCCCACTTATCTATATTTAGTTATCTTTAGTCATTATCCTTTCTTTAGATAACTACTTTGAGATAATTGTTAAATTTATTGTGTAAATACATGTTTTATATACATTATATACACCAGTGATATTGTGCTATTACATTTAAAACTGTAATTAAAATGTTTTGTATTGTAGATGTGATTTTTATTTTTTTATTTTTTATTTAAGTACATGGTCAATATGTCTTAGTACATTACCAGTATACATTACAGTTTTTGTTTCTAATCTATCTTATTATTATCCTCCCCAAACTTAAAAAAACCTCCCACTTAATTTATATTCTTTAGCTAGTTTAATAACCCTGTGTAACCTTTGTTGTAGTACTATGTACTTGCATACACCCTGGCCTGAAAGAAATGGCACAGAATTTCAATATGTCCTGTGTATATGGTAGAATTGACAATAAAGTTGACTTTATTAGCTGACAATAAAGCTATCTGTGAGTATATGGCATAGAAATAATACTAGAGTAAAGAAAAGTCAACTATATACATTATATTCAAGGTTTATTAAAAATAAGTATTAAAAATGACAATGTTGCTAAAGGAACATTGTACTTACATTGTACTAGTGTTTTACTTTGAGAGGTGCCAATAATTGTGACAAACATATTTTTATTAAATGTTTTTGTTATTAAATAAATTTACTTACTTAATTTACTAAGTTAATTAAGATAATTAACCACAAAGACATTCTTTCAAAACCGTTAACCCCACAGTTTGCCAATTATTCTGGACCTGACTGTAAATTTTGTAACTGTAACAGGACTAATCCCGAGTCCTGAGTTTAAGGTATCAGTAGATCACAATGCCTCTGGTGATTAGTTTTAATCCTTGACCTCATGACTAATGTCCTTTACTGACCGTCTAAGTACAGCTAGGTTCTCCTCCTCTTCTGACAGACACCTGCCATTCTGCAGGAGTGTATCACCCTGGTAACACACACACACACACACACACACACACACACACACACACACATACACAATTAGTCATATAACATTACAGCACATACATAAATTCCTATGACACACCCATAACACTGCTTTGTTCATGCAATATTCTTACTTTCTTGCTGTTGATTATGTCAGATGATAAACTCCTCTCTTTATGTGCTGTATGAAGAATAAAAAAATTTAGTATTTAGTTTCCCAGTCACTTTTCACAAAAATAAAACCATCATACAATTGCTATTAGTAAAACATCACAAATAGAGTAATCATGTACAGTATTTAAGGACTAGAGGCATGTGATTACATTACAGAGAACATCTACACATACTAAGACTGACCGGTGCATTGTTGTTAAATTGCTTACAAGCTGGAATCATTTTTTTTGGGATTTTGAAGCATTGTAAATGCTGGAACTTACTTTATCTTTTTATTTACACATTTGTATGTTTAATTTCACTGTTTCGAGGCGCTATTAGATGCACTTTGGGTAGATGCTAACTGCATTTTGTGGACTTGTACTAAGCAATGACAGTAATGTTAAATCTATCTATCTATCTATCTATCTATCTGTCTGTCTGTCTGTCTGTCTGTCTGTCTGTCTGTCTGTCTGTCTGTCTGTCTGTCTGTCTGTCTAGAAGGCAATGTCTGGAGTCCTGTTTGCATTTCACAAAACACCACTAGATGGCAGCAGAGGAAACAGATCTTCTGACTACAAATGGCCAACCAAACATCTCATGAGTATATGATGACTGCGCATAGACAATAATAAGAATACTCACAGGTGTACTAAAATACTAATCAATAACTTTTACTCATATTCTTTATACAAATAAAATATCACAACATCTCATTTACACAAAAAAGTTGAAGCCCAGCTTCAAATTCTTGCTAACTCAAGCTAAAGTAGGAAGGAATACATTGTTAAATTTACTAAATTAAAGATTAAAAAAGGTTCACAAAAGAAAGATGTCATTTCCCATTAGAACTGGCAAATATTAGGCCCAAAAATTCTGGGGAAATATCTTTAAATCTGTCCTGTCACAAAAGTTGGCTAGCGTAGTAGCTAGCTAGCTTCTTTTGTTTAGGCGTTATATTTTTCTTAGATGGCTTGACAGATAAATAGTTCATATAGGCTCTGTAAATAAAGAAATACATCTTTTGAGATGAGCATAATCCTGGACCTTATGTCCCAGGTGTTAAGTCTCAAATGTCTAGCTTCACCCTGGTATTTCCTAATCCTAATTTAGTGCCATTTTCATTAAAAAACTGAGAAACATACGAGAACATTAGCGAAAGCTAGCTATCATCAGTTTCATTCCTGATTTCTCAAAGGTAAGCTAGCATGAGAACGCTGATATAAACTAGATGAATGCTAATATCTAGCTAGCTGTAGTAACGTGTGAGAACTGGTGATAAATAAAGTTTTGAAATACAGTAAAGGACAAGAATTATTTCTTATAATAATATTAGAAATCAAATTTATCCTTAAATGGAAAAATATCTCAACCAGTGATTAAATTAAGGTTGTATAAATAGGAGCTGATGAAGGAGACGCACCAGGAGAGGACATGGGAGATTTGATAATGGCTTCAGGTCGAGGGGCTACTGGCTGGACCGGCCGCGTCTGCTTCGCTGCTAACTTTTTTAGGCTAATTCTTCTTTTCTCAAACATGTCCTCCATAGAGACCTGCTTCTGAAAGACTCGCTCCACCTGATCCTATAATATGAACCATCACAGCATATCATTATTATGTCCTTTTTTTTATTTTGTTAAATTTAACTGCATACTATTCATAATTACCAAATACTACATTCAAATTAACTGTGTACATGAATAAACGAAATAAACCAAAGGTACGGTTTTTAAATTTTCTGATTTAATATGGTAATAGACTAATAAAGGGTTATAATACATCAGTTAAGGTACTACAATTGAGCTGCTTACTCTGAAATCTGCTGTCAGTACAGATTCATACTCCCTCCAGATGCCAGTCAAGTCTGTCAGCTTGTGCTGATTGGCTGTATCCAGGTAACGCTCGATCTCCTGCAGCGCTGCCTCTGCCCCATCCTGCGACTGACACTTGTCAACAGGCTGAGATGCTAGAAGGTAAATTCCATCCTCACACCATCTGGTAGCCTGGTGGAGAGAAGAGAGTGAAAGAGAAACATATTAAAAACTAATGATGGAACTTTAGTTGTGGAAAATACATTGTGCACCAATGTTCTTTTTTTTTTATTCTCTTATTTTTTTTAGGCAAATCTCAATATACAAAATCTGCAGCATATGTGTGATTACCACAGACAAAAATATTTCAGCATGGTCCCTGTACCAAATAAGTAAGTAAGTAAATAAATAAATAAATACAAAAACAAACTCAGACCATTAAAGGACAAGAACATATACAAGAAACTCACTCATAATGGAAGTTTAAGGGCAGCTGTTAAATTACGTCAATAAACATTAATGCAAACTACTTTTGTTGAATGGTTCCATGAATTTTACTTCAGTCTGAGATTGTACCACAACGACACTATCTATACCATATATAAACATATCACCCCTATCTTATCCACACTGCACTGGTTCCCAGTCAAATCTCACAGTGACCTTAAAAAAATACTACGATTAACTTTTAAAGCAGTGAACACGCCACAGTACCCGAGTGATCTTCTCTTATGCGCCAAAATGCCTATTTCGATCACAAGGTGCAGGCTCTTTGCTGATATCTCGAATTATGAACGCTAAAGCAGGGGGCTGATTTTTCGCCTACAGAGCCCCACATTTATGGAACAGACTTCCAATTATAATCAAATGTTGCATAAACAGTTCTTTTCTCAGTCCAGACAAATGTATCAAGATTGTTGTCCATGGTAATCATACATATAGTAAACAAAGACTGGATAGAGCTTAGGTTTAAAATTGATTTAAGATGGAATCTTGCCTTCTCAAGGCTGGAGTGGAGCTCCATGGCTTTGAGCAGGTGAGCCTTTTTGGCCCCAAGGACAGCTCCAACCTCCTCACACACGCCCCTGAGCTCAGAACATTTGGGCAAGATGGAATCCACGGCATAATGGGAGTTCTCAATCAGGGTGTCTCCTTCAGCAGCCAAAGCCAGAGCCTTGTCCAGCACCTCCTGCACAGAAGGAGAGAAAGAAAGAGAGACAGAGAGTCACTGTAAGTCAACTGTGAGAGTCAGTATTACACTTACATAAAATTAACCATGGTTTACAATGGCATGCTATTCATATTTTTGGTAGAAAGAAAATTATGACATGGCATACCATATGGTATAACAGGAAAACTATGATTCAGATTCATAGTATACACATAGTTGCCTGAGTAGTTCATGTTAGAATCTTGTTTAACTATACAAAAACCATAGTTACTATAAACTACTATAGTAAAACCATGGCAGAATCATAGTACAAACACAGGTCCGCTAAGATACCATAGTAGTTCATGGTAGAATCTTGGTAAACTATACAATAACCATAGTTACTATAAAGTACTATAGTAAAACCATAGTTGATTTTTCATGGCAAGGGTGGCTACACTTTAAAATTAGATTCTTGTTAGGCAAATTAAATGCAAAACTGCTCTTCTCAAAATTTTCATTAACTCTAATACATGATCGACTCCAAATCCTGAAATGCACCACCAGTCCAATCAGTTTCAGCCAGTAAGTGTGGGTACTAGACCTGTCACAATTATAACATAATCCTCTTATCAGGATTAAGAATTGATCATGAATAATCATTAGATCGCTGAACACTCATTTGTTTCCATATCAATTCTGATCGTAAATAGTCAAACTCTTTCTTATTTCTGTATTCAAATATTTTTCCTGTTAAAACTAAATATCCAACTGTATCTGGTGTACATATATTAACACATTAATAAGAAACAGCTATTTATAAGTTTCTTAATGATGCTTTAATGAATACAATTTACATCCGCTCTAAATATTATACCCTAAGTCATGAGCTGATCCATACTGAAACTGTAGACTTGGGTATGAACAGATACCTCAGTGTGAACAGGGTTTACTGTTTTCCAAAATAAATAGGCCAGACCAGGGCTAAAGCAGTGTCACAAATCTAAAATTGTTGCATTGTTTGATATAACAATTTAACATTTTTATATGAATTACATAATGCTAAATATTATTTAACACCCTACATTCATGTAGATCGTAAACTAGTGATGTAGCCACCCTTAATCCATAATACAGAAGTAACACGAATGCCAGTGTAGCTGTAATTGTCTTTTATAGCCCTGCTGTAGTGTGTGTTTGTGTGCTCCAGTGTATAAAGTGTGTGTTTGTGGGGGAAAAAAAAGAAACCTGCAGTCTAGCACTGCACCGATTTCTCTCCTCCCCCTCTTCAGCTTGTAGCATCGATGCTGCAGAATGACTACAAACCCACACAACCGTACGCCAGCCTTTAAAACTAATGGCACCCCTGCAGTTCAGCAAGGACAAGCTCAGCTCAAAAAACAGAGCCGAGACCAGCTTTGCAATTTAGCAGTATGCTAATGTGACCGGGCCAATGGGGACTCATGATTTCATTTATTATAAGCAATATTAGCATTTTAATCGCTGTAGGAACATATTTGTGAGGCAAAAGTGCATACGGAAAGCCTCAGCCTTTGTTTAGTTGAAGGACATGACTTTTTTTAAAACAATGACAGTAGACAAAATAAAAAGAATCGAGTGCACAGGAGGAAATGATAGCTGCATCAGCAAATGAACATTGTCTTCCTGATTAATAACATCTGCATGATTAATAATGACGGAATAGATCTAGATCTAACCAGGGACTACGGAGGGGTATCTCGCTCATACACACATGGCACACAGTTAGTACTGTCACTATGATGGATGAGCTTTATAAGGCTGTGTGTGCGTGTGTGTGCGTGAATGTGTGTTGGGGGCATGATTTTATATTGTGGTAGGAATCGAATGTCCCCACAAGGATAGGTATATATCTGACTGGTCCCCATGACAACAAACTACAAAAACTGTAGATTTTACAACAGATGCGTTTTTTCTTCAATAAATTAATACAATAAATTACTATAGAAATGATTACAACCAGAGCATTAATATAAAACATAAACTATGGTCAGAGCAGATCTTCTGACCAG
This sequence comes from Duopalatinus emarginatus, assembly GCA_028565595.1. Taxonomy (NCBI): domain Eukaryota; kingdom Metazoa; phylum Chordata; class Actinopteri; order Siluriformes; family Pimelodidae; genus Duopalatinus; species Duopalatinus emarginatus. The sequence goes on from JAOVVF010000027.1 coordinate 8,814,810, forward strand.
TCAGATTTCAAAAAGGCACCCCTGATACAAATAGTTTAAATACTCCAAAAACCTGAATGCTGTGTCAGAGCTGTACTTTTACTCTGGACAAACATTAAGTATAATCAGACTAAAAGACAGTGACTAACCTGTCTACCAACTGTTTAATTGTGTTGGTCTTTTTACAGGTCGTTCAAAGATGTTGGCTGAATGTTGCACTTTACGCCGGTACCTTTCTTCCCATTACAGGTCTTATCTGGTGTTGTAACAGTAACATCAGTACAGATTATCACCGCTGGTCAAAGCCAGATGTGTAACCGGAGCTCTTTTTGCTTTGAGTACGGCTCGGCTTGACCCTTCACCATCCAAGACACACGGAAACCAAACATCCAGACTTTTCTCTGTCTCGGCACCAAGGTGATGGAATAAACTCACTCTGGATGAGTATGTCTGTACTGCAGATTCACTTGGTGTCAATTATGGAGTAGCAGAAAAATATTCCCAAGATTTATTAGCTACAAAGACTCAACATGATGAACTAAATTGTCCTGGGAAGCACCTGAGGAGGACTTCTTGGAAGTTTTCTTTTATACTCTTTATTAAATTGCATGGGCTGTTCTAATCTAACGCCATCTGACTATTGTTGTCTATGCTTCTGCCGTTATTTATTTATTTATTTATTTATATGTGTCTATTTTCCCCCCTATTTCCGTCATTCCCAAATCAACCTTTAACCTTTTCTTATGATGTTTAGTTTACTCCTCCAGGTCCATGATTCTCATTTGCTCTCCTTCCATTATTTATACATCAGCATGTACTATGTAAAACCTTAAGATCATACATTGTGAACTTTATTACAAATAGTTTTACTTTAAGATAGAACATAAGATGTTTTGCACTAGCACAGCAAAGTGCATTTGTGAAAATATATCATTAATGTGTAATGTAAGTGAATGTTTAAGTGAACTATTTGCCTTGAGGAGTGTGACCTCATTATTTAACCCATCCGTGCAGTAAAACATACATGTACACACTAGTGAACACACACTAGGGGCAGTGAGCACACCTGCCCGTATCCACCATGCCCTGGGAGCAGTTAGGGACTGATTGGTTCCTTAACCACAAGCCCACGGCTGCCCCCACAACATGCTGAAATACCATTAACACATTGATGTAGGTAATGTGTCTGCTACACAGCTCCAGAGATCCGGGGTTGTGGGTTCGATCCTCTCTCTGGTCTCTGTGATGAGTTTGGTGTGTTCTCACCTTGTCTGTGTGGGTTTTTGCCGGGTGTTCCAGTTTCCTCCAACCTCCCACACAAATTTGATGTACTAAACTGCCCTAGACGTGAGTGTGTGAGTGAAAGTGTATGTGGTACCCTGCAAAGGCACCCTGTCCAGGGGGTATTCCTGCCTTGCAACAAGTGATCCCGGGTTATCTCTGGGCATACCGTGACTGATTAAATAACTGAATGATATTAATGTGGTCAAAGTATGTATTTGTATATGTGTGTGTGTCAAATGCAGAGATGCCCTGGAGCAGTATCTGCAGCTGTTGCAGTGATGTATGTAAAGTCCGCATTTATATACGCCATCTGATTGCTCAGTGTTGTCACAACATTACTGGTTTGCTGATGCACCACCTCAGGCTTGTACAGACAGACACCTGCTTGCAGAACAGCACTTTTCTGTTCATCTCAAATACTTCCCTCCGCATGTCCTCGTGTCGGACAAACCTCGCGAAGCCGAAGCCTTTGGAATTCCCCTTCTCATCATTCACGACGCAGACACTGAGGGTGCGACCAAACCTGCTGAAGATGTCCCTCAGCATCTCATCATCCACGTCTTCATCCAGATTTTTCACATATGTTCGTGAATGGTGGAGAATGGGATCTCGCCTCGGCCTTGCCTCTGTCCTCACGACACTCAAAATTAACATATCCATAGCCTTTCTACTCAACACCCTTGCAGGACAGGACTGTGCCGAAGGGCTATGGAATCAATGGATTTATCGAGACCCTTGAAGAACAGGTTTTCTTTTTCGCTGGTCCTCAGATTCCTGATCACACATGACTCTGATGGGCCTGCCCAAAAGGAGCTCATTGTTGAGTTGGTCCAGGGCTCGCACAGCGTCGGCTTGGTGCCCAAAGTCGACAAAACCAAAGCCGTGTGAGGAGCCGGTGTTCCTGTCCCGGCAGACATAGGTGGACTGAATGTGTCCTGCACTACTGAATGTCTGAGACAGCATTGATGCTGTCGATGCTGTCGATTAACTGGCAAATCGCAGGTGGTAACTGACTGCTAAAACAGTGGTAAGTCGCTGCTAAGATTGTAGAAATCACTGCTAAAGATGGTGGAAATTGCTGCTAAGATGGTGGAAAACGCAGCTAAAGATGGTGGAAATTGTTGCTAAGATGGTGGAAATCGCTTCGATGATGGCGGAAATCACTGCTGAACTGGTGGAAATCTGCTAAAATGGTGCAAAATGGTCACTGGCTTTCTGATGATGTCAGAGAACTTGATGAGGCAGTCAGTTCCGTTCACATGACCCACTGGGCCCAGCCATGGAACTCAGTAAACAAAGTCACCAGTGGTAACTAAACAACATAAGACCACAATACATCCTCTATATATTCTTATCGTAACACTGAATTTATAGGAAATTGCCATCAGACGTGTTTCTTCCGTCCTCTCTGAGGTTCAGGATAAGGTTCCTGTGGGGGTTTTGTGAAATCGTGGTATTGGCAAGCCTCAATCGATCACTCAGTCACAATGTTTTTTTCTGTGCTGGACTCGTTTTTTTAACTGTAGCTTAACGCACATGCACATGTTTTGTGTATGTACAACAGAATACGTCTTCTCTAATGTTCCTTGTATATTTGATGGTTTTTGGCTCTATTATGATCTTCTCTTTGTTCTTCTTTGTTTTGGGGGGCATGATTTCATATTATGGTAGAAACCAAATGTCTCAACAAAGATAGGAATACATCTGACTGGTCCCCATGAGAACAAACTACAAAAACTGTAGATATTATTAAAGTGAATGAATGAATGAATGAACAGATGCCAGGCTCAAGGGCACAGTCATGTCTTGTCAGTTGCAGGGATCGAACACATGAAATACTCTTACTCAATACTCAATGATTTTATGCACTGAGCTACTGCTATGTGATTGGTTAATTGGCTGCATAAACAAGCAGCTGTACAGCTTTTCCCTAATAAAGTGTGAATATGTTTTTATTTATAGTTCTAATTTATTATTGACCTTTATTACAGCAAAACTAAACCCACTGCAATCACACAAATCTGCGTACTTACACAGGTTCTCTCTTCATGAATGGTCAGCTCCTTCAGGATGTGCTCTCCATGGGCAGGGCTTATGCCCACCTCTGAGAAAACGGATAATCTATCAGCTACCTGATCCAAATGGGCTCGGACCTGAAACCCAGATCATAAAGCACGACTGAAAATGTGATATGTGATACGTTCATGCATATATATATATATATATATATACTCTCATGCACTTATGTTAACCCGTACCTCTCTGAAGTTCTGTTCGAAATAGCGCAGCTGAAGACACTGTTCCAGCTTGGTCTGATGCCTTTCCCAAAAGTCATCAAACGCTGTCTCGGTCTCATCCAGCTGCCCCAGTAGTCTGAGAAGAGAAACAGAAACAGATACAAGAGATGTTAAACTAGGGGTGTGCTAAAATACGAATGATGTTCTAAACAGATAACAGATAATACATTGTTTTTCTTGTATAGTCCTTAAGTTTTACACAGTATAAAGATTTGATTGAGAACATAAGTATGCACACGGAGAGCTCTCAATCCAGCCCCCCAGGAAGGCAAGCTAACACAAGCACAAAATGCCACTGGAGTTTTCTGAGCATCCTAAAAATAGACCAGCCTCAGCCTCCAGTTTTTCTGTGAGATTATATAATATAGGCCATGCTCAAGTTATAAAACATGAGACCTGTCCTTGAGCATCGATTTAACAGCATTTTACACACAGTGAAATGATAAACTGCAACAGCTTTACCAGGTAAACACACAGTTTAATATATTAGTAGACAGACACACACACACACACACCTCTGCACCGTAGCAAGATTTTCCAGCTCATCGTGGTTCATGTTGTAGTCTGGATCTGACACCAAAGGCTCATTGATGCTGTCCAGCAAACGTCCACCCTGACCCAGAGCTACCTTCAGATCCTCCTAAACACAAAACACACAGATGATGGAGAGAGGGGGGCAAGGGGGGGTACAGAAAGTAGGAAACAAATAAGGACATAAAAAGGAAGGAAAGAAGGAAGATAGGATGGTATGAATGAAAGAACAGGAATAATAAATTACAATAGGGTAGAAACGTAAGAAAGGTATAGGAGGAATAAACAAACAAATAATATGTTAATAAGTTAAAGAATGAATAAATGAAGGAAGGAAGGAGACAAGTGAGGGAAATTATAAAAATATAGTGAAAAAAAAGGCAAGAGAATAAAATGAGGAAGAAAAAGAAAAGGAGAGAAGAAAATGAAGATGAATAAATTATTAAATACAGGAATAAGGAAAGGAAGGAATAAAGTAAAGAAGGGGGAAAGAAAAAGTAGAAGGTAAAAAAAGAAAGAGGACAAAAGAAAGAAAGCAGGAGACAAGAGAAAGAAATGAAAAGACCCATTTTTGATCAACTCTGTAATAAGCATAATTAATAATAAGCCTAAATTCTGAATCTTGTGCTGGAAGGTAAAACGCTGTCTGTCTCTCTGGCCTCTGTAATTAATCCAGTTCTGAACTAATACAGACAGACAGGCACACTTCCTCACCTTCATCTTCTCCTTCTTTTCCGTGTGAGCGCTCAGCAGGGTGGACGTGGCCTCGACGTCGTTGGGCAGCTCTGTCTCGGCCAACTCCGTTCCGAACGCCTGCAGCGTCTGAGCCGTCTTCTTCACCATCAGTGCAAAGCCTTCTATAGCCTACAAGAGCACAGCCCAAATCACATACCACCACTATACACACCACTATTCCTCAAAGTTCCTCAAATTCCTCAGTGATAAAACCAGCTATAACATCAAGACTTATACATAAAATATATATAATGTACTGAACCGCCCATGGTATATAATATACCATAGCACCTAATCCAACATGAACACATGAAATGATATTTATACTTTCACATAGAAACTCCATTTAAACTTGTAATGGTAAAAAATATTTCCTTTTTCAGACCCCTAAAACATCTCATTGTTTGAGATGATTTTCCTTCATACTTTTAAATCACTGCAGTTGTAATGTTATTATATACACACTGTACGTACATCCCTGTCATCAGTCAGGCGTTCGCCGTACTCATGGTGCTCTATGGGAGTAGATACACTGACTGAGCAACCCAATGTCTTGTCAGCGGACACACACTCATGCACACACTCACACCTATGGGCAATTTAAAGTGACCGATCAACCTAACATGCAAGTGTTTGGACTTGGTACACGGAGGAAACCCACACAAGCATGGGGAGAACATGAAAACTCCACACAGAGCGGCCTGGGCCAGGAAACGAGCCCAGATCATCTCACTGTGAGGCGACAGCGTTACCCACTACACCAACATGCCGCCATGTTATCATACACCAGCAGCATTTAACAGTCAGCGATTCTGAAATAATTTTTTACAGCAAAAAGAAATTATATGATAATTAATATGTCATGTTATCTATCTATATTTTTTAAAAAATGACTGAACTACGTTGTTTTTTATTCTCCATCCTTGATTTTATATGTGTGCTTTCACATATCAATAGAGTGTGTTGGCCACATTATTAATTAACATTTGTATGAATAGTGGTTATATAATAAAGACCTGCCTTAACTAATGTTTATTTTATCCATGACTAAATAAGTTCATATAAATTAGTGTAAATTCAGTTATAAGCAATCTGGTAATCACACACTCAGGGCAACTTATCTGCAAATTAACCCCCAACCACATGTTAATAAACGTGTTCATGTCGATCAAATTAGCACCAGTTAATATCAATAATAACTACGTTATGTCTCGTGGCATGTCGGTATGTTGATTTATTTACTACAACAGCAGCTTTGACTGTAGCTCCAAGCTGCGAAGCCAATCCAGGTTTATAATAATGAGCTTGTTGCAATCCGTTATCGTTTCTATAGTAACACTATACTTAGAACTATAGGTAAATATAACTGGATAAAAAGTACAAAATATAGTTCTCTCTGTGTTGCTGCTGTTAATACGTACAGTGCGGTGTGAGATCCACTTCTCGTGGCAGTACTCCTGCGTGCCCCCCAGTTCCTGGGTCAGCTGGGAGCGGTCTATGTAGCTGTGTAGCTCAGTCACTGAACTAAGCATGATGACCTGCAAGACAAACACACACACACACACACACATGCAATTTTCATGTATTATCATACAACATGCTCTAGGGAAGATCTTCAGCAATTTAGGTATAATTAGTGTAATAATGAAGCAGCAAGTAAGTGTGTGTGTGTGTATTCATGCAATTAATGAGAAGGCTTATATAAAGCCTTATGAGTAAGACGCCTGATGATGAAGAGTTGAGGGTAAGTCTGAGACCACAATCCAGTACACAACAATAAAAAGACTATTGTTCTGTAAGTAGTCGGCATCTAAGAACAGACAACAGCAAATGAACTGGTGACAGAGCTGGAGGCATCAGGAGCCAATGTATGTACATACACCATTAAGACAGTCCTATATCAGCACGTTTTGTAGGGCTGCCTTGCAAAAGGAAAGCCCCTCTATTCCAAGAGCAACATAAAAAAGGTGGCAGTTGATCACCAGGATGCAGGAGTGCTCTCTGGTCCATGATCTGCCATAATGATCAGTTCTGTGCATGGAGGAAAAAGGATGAGGCTTTTAGAAGCCGAACGACTGTGAAGCATGGGGGTGGCAGCATCATACTGTGGAGGTGTTTGCCTGGAATAGGGACTGATGCACTTCAGGAAATAGCTTGCATCATGAGGAATGCAGATTAGGTTGCAACAGAGTGAAATATTACGTTTGAATGTCTTAAGCTTGGGCATGGTAACAGGAACTTGTGGACGTTCTACAGCATTAATTTGACACACCAAATGCTAACTTTGCATTTCTGTCTCATTCTTGCTTCTAGAGAATGTAAACACTCACCGGCACCTTCATTTTAAACTCATCCTTGTTGAGTTTAAAGAGGACGTCTGAGAGCGTACGCTGGAAGAGGGTGGTGGGTCGCAACACCAATACCAGCTGCAGGTTTCCTGGGAATGAGCCCTGGAAAACAACACACTCATTATTACACTATTGTCTCAGTAAAGACAAGGACAGCAGCGGTGAATAAAAGCCACAGGATGGTTTTGTAGGTAGGCGACAAGGCAGAATGTCTAAAATCTCCTAGTGGTGTCATGGCGTTCAGTGCTTTATATTACACACTGATTAGCCATAACATAAAAACCACAAAACCACTGGCAGGTGAAGTGAATAACATTATCTCATTACATATTCACCTGTGATAGTGTAGGATGTATCATATAGCAAGTAAACTTTCAGTTCCAAAAAATTAGACGTCCTGGAAGAAGGGAAAAATGGGCAAGTGAATGTATCAAACTGACTTTCACAAGGGCCAAAATGTGATGTCTGGATGACTAGGGCAGTCTCCAAAACAGCAGATCTTGTAGGGTGCAGCTGGTAGTTAGTATCTACCAAAAGTGGTCTAAGGAAGGACAACCTGATGAACCAGGGACAGATCATGTGGAGTCTATGCTTTGGTAGGTTAGCGTTATTTTGGCAGCTGTTTAGGCATTTTAGTTGTTTGGGTTATTGGTGTTGAAGAGCAATAAAAACAATAATATAATGATAAAATCTAAGGCTCAGTTAATCTGAATTTAGAGCAGAAATCTGTTTGACCAGTACATTCAATTTATTCTGCTGTATCTATTTATAAAGAACAGAAAAAAATACTGTCTGGATAATTTGCAATTTGCTGTTTCAGCAATTTCCTGGCCCAAAAAATATAAAAGTTAAAAAATTATAT
>JAOVVF010000027.1:8843597-8854557 GCA_028565595.1 Duopalatinus emarginatus
ACATAGACTGGTTATGGCTATATAATTGTATGGGGTTTCCATGGGCATTCCATTCTATTCCATTCCTCCCTGTTCATCTACAAACTTCTCTGATGGTTGAACACTATGTGTGCCTTCTTTCTGACAAATTACATCTGTTCATTTCCTGCATTCATTCTGATAGATTAGGGAAATGCACCACCACACACATCTAAAAAAACGCCAAAATTATGGTTACAGAAACACCCATAAAAGTTTGGGGTTTTCCATTACCACCTAAACACCAGATCCCAATGTTATCAGACACATCTTGGATGCCATGCACTGCCTGTGGTACAACAGTCTAATACTTGGTAGGTCCATCACGTAGCATGGACTTCACAAGCTTCCGGCCATATCCTGTAGACAATGAACAAGTTACTTCCTGCTGAATGTTCCACAATTCTGTTGTATTCTGAGGTGTAGGAGTTCTGTGTTCCACAGCACATTGCATGGCATCCCAGATGTGTTCAATAACACTGAAATCTGGTGAATTAGGTGGAAATGGCAAAACCCCAAACTCAGATGAGTGTTCCTCTAACCGTAATTTGGCCTCATTAAACGTGTTGGTCTGTTAGAATAGACAAACCCATCAGAATTAATGAACGAGTGTAACTCGTCAGAAATGAGGCACACAGTCTTCACCTGTCAGAGACGTTTGTAAATGTACTAGGAGTCGCATGGAATGCCAGCTATACAAACTCTATACTATTATCAAGCCACCACCAGTCTATGTATTTTGTAGGCTCATCTGTACCAATTTTACTGGCACTTCAGTGCACTTCTTAAAGTTTAGGTCGGACATCATCTTTAAAAGTGATTAACAGGCTTGTTGCTTTTGTATGGACACCTGGGGTAAAACGCACATTGTGACTAAACTTTGGATTTTATGATCGTCTTTGAAGCTATGACCAAGTCCTGCTTGGCTAATCATAGCACAGCAAAAATCAGCCAGCTTCAGTCAGACAACTCTGTCAGAAACCCCTGAGATAACCTGCTATTAACAGTGTTTACAGGCAGAATGACGAAACTCCAGCTGACACTTCTGAGCGTGACATTTAGCTCAGTGTTTTCTCACGGAAGCACTGCAAACCCTGATTAAAGACAAACACCAAAGCATTTACAAAGCATGTCTAACACGTAAGTATGTGACGGCTGAAAACCGCACATTAGTCATAAAAGATTTAAAGGAACTACTAAAAACAAAAGGCGAAGTACCAGAAAGGAAAACTAGCATGTTTCCTAATGCTAATAATCCACCTCAGAAAGATGATTTGTCTGAGCTAACAAAGCCAGACCTCAGCCATAAAAGTTTCAACAGGAACTATCAGAGCACAAATATAATCACTAAGACTGATGGGTGAGGTTACAGAACAAAAAGCTAGTGTGTGTTTGTTAATCTTCAATGTCCACCTTTAGAAAAGGGCATTTTCTTTGAGCTAGCAAAACATGTTTGTTATCACTGAGGTAACTTCCTCAGCCTGGAGATGTAAATAAAACATCTCTTATATGTGTAGGTTAGTGCTAAAAGAGCAATATTGCTGCTATTTATGCTACATGAAGACATCTTTGAGACATCCACAAAGACTTTTTTTTAGCTGTTGCTAATGCTATTTGATATGGGCAAGGCTTATATACATTATATATAATATGATACGGGCAAGATTATATATATAATTAGTCCATAATTTCATTTCTATAGATTGGTACTGTTAGAATCCACTCAAGATACTTAAAATATATCACAACAAGAAGGTTTCTTGTGGTTAGAAACTCATTTACACTAAAGTACCAAAGCAACTGGTACAGATTGTTCCATAACGGTATGGGGTTTGTTTAGCTGGCATTCCATGGAAATCCTTCTGAACACTATGTGTGCCACATATAAAGAGTTACACTCGTCCTACATTCATTCTGATGTGTTTGGACTCTTGTAACAGGACAATGCACCACCACACATGTCTAAAGACGCTAAATTATGTTTAAAGGAACACTCGTCTGAGTTTGAGGTTTTGCCATTTCCACCTAAGGTCTGTGTTAAACACATCTGGGATGCCATGCTACGATGATGCCTACACCTCACAATACAAGAGAATTGTGGACCGTCCTCCAGGAAGTGTGGTCTTCATGAGCTTGCAGAAACATTCTGTGGGTAATGGAGTCCATGCCCTGTGGGGGACTTACCAAGTATTAGACTGGTGCACTAGATTTTCTGGCACTTCAATGCAGAAGAGCTTTTTTTTTTTTATAAAAAAAATAAAAGTGACAATGCTTAGATTCATTCAGTTCACACAATCTGACCATATGATAACTGACTGATTTTGTGAAAAGGCTGTTTACAGCTAAATTATCCATAATATCAAATAATAAAAAGACCATTAGAAATCAATGACAAAAATTAACAGTTAAAGAAAAAAAGAAAAAAATGGACCTATGATATTACAAACTTAAAAACAAACCTGCATTCACTGTATTGTATTATTATTATTATTATTATTATTATTTTATTTTTTTATGGATCACAGCATGAAAGTTCAAATATAAGAAAATTGATAGTTACAGCTTTAGTTACTGACTAACAAAGCACCGTAACTGTAGACTCTATTCAAAAATGTGACATGTTAACTGTCTCTTTCCAGAAAAATTCACCATATCAGCAATCACCTTTGATAACATTTTAGAAAGAGTGCATGAACGAGAGCATGAGTGCCGGAGCCACTACCAGAGCTTTCTTTATTTCTGATTGATTGCCAATCAGAATAAACAATTCCGCACAAGGGTATAAATAACATTGTAATGAAATTATTACACAAAATATAATTAGTATCCACTATACTACATTGTTTATGCCTGTATCAATCTCAGCACGATATATAATCCCAATACAGCCCCCATAATAGACTGAAAGCCTCTCAAATTTCCTTGGAGACAACTGGGAGGCAGTCATAAACCTGAATCTATTAGCATCTCGCCTTTGTGTCAATGAAAGTGAACCATGACCAGGGTGTGGTATTTTGGCACACGTCTCCTATTTGCTATGGTAGTTTGTGGTATTAGCTTTGGCCAAGGGCTACAGAACTGTAAACCGATCCAGGATCTCGCTATAAGAGGCAGAGTTTAGTTTTCCAAGCAGGAGGCGGATAAAGCCAAGTTGTTAAATGTTTTTAGCTGACTAAGTGTATTTTTACAGTCCCTTACAGTTTTAATGCAAAGATGTAGACATAATAATCCTCCATTTTAAAATTTACCCTAGTCAGGACCTTTCAGCTATCACAATTTTTTAACCGTATATTTATATTTATTTAAATACTAACATCTATATATTTAAAGTAAATACAATCCTCTCACCTGGTTTGTGCTTCTGTTTTCTGATACAGGAGAAGAACCCTAGCACTGTGTCCACTGTGTGCATTATTTACCGGTATTATCTACAGAAATGTGCATTACTGAGAACTGCATCAGTTCTGAGTTCAGGAAACACAAAATTACAGACAAGGACAAACAGATATTGCAGGACGGAACAGGCTGATCGTTTGGAACGCTGACGACTGTCTTGTTTCGGATCAAGTCCACACAAGCAGTCCAGGTTTAAACATAAATTCTCGTGTCGTTAAAGTGTTCTCCGGATGGTCACGTCACAGCTTGCCTTGACTTTAAAGACAGATGATTATAGGTACACGTGTATGTGCGTGTGTGTTTGGACTAAATGAACAGGTGAGCTGTTTATAGACCTATAAAGCCACGGTGATCATGAGTGTGCTTAAAATACATAATATACACTAAAGTGCCAGAAAAACTGGTACATGCAAAATACATAAAAAGCTTGTGATGGCCCCATAATGGTATGCGGTTTGTTTAGGACCCCTGGTACATCTACAAACGTGCTGTGGAACGCAGAAATCCTACACCAGTTTTTTTCCTGGTATTTTAGTGTATACAAATACCATTAATGCACATGAACAGTAATTAGTAATAGTTCATATGGTGTGTCCACTAAAGCAAGGGCAGGTCTGGAATGTACATACACACATGTGCTGTAGGAACAGCTGGCACTGGCATATGTGGTGAGAAATATCAGCGTAAGCAACTGTTAGCAAAGTGGCTAAGGGGAAACACTGGCAGTCATACAAGTGTGTCGGGAAACACAAAGCCGGGTTATAGCAAGAGTTTAAGCGATGTAATTAATTGATACAGTGATACATTATAAATGCATGAAAATAAAGATAAATTCTACACATGGCTCCAGTTGTAGACAAACACAAGAGGAGGACACTAGGATATTCAGGTCAAATACCATAAAGTCCACATGCTTCATAAATGGCCATGATTCCTTAACAATATAATCACACAATTACATTTAATAAGATTTCATTTCTGTTTTGCGCAAGTAGTCTACAATTTAATGTCACGCACTGTTTAGATGTCAGGGGAAAGTGATTGTGACTACAGAAGCGCGACGTGGCCTGAGATTGGTCTTCAATGGTCTCATTTCAATTCAATTTCATTGGTGTAGGATTTATGTGTTACGTGGCGTCCCAGATGTTATCTGTAACATCTAGTAAGATCTGGCAACTTCTGTGGGAATTTGGCGTCTCTAGACGTGTCTGGTGGTGCATTGTCCTGTTGGTAAAGGACAAACCCATCAAAATAAATGCAGGACATGAATGGATGTAAGTTGTCAGAAAGGATGCACACATAGTGTTCACCCGTCAGAGATGTTTGTAGACATACCAGGGTTCCCATGGAATGCCAGCTAAACTAGAATTAACAGAATTAACGCTTTAAGATCAGAAGGTACAATTCAAAACCAGTGGCATGCTTAGACCAAAGATGGGCGTGTGCTGTATTGATTTGCATGGGTACATGCGAGAGCCCAGATGAAATTCCAACAAGGCAGGTATCTGTTCTGAGCGTACTGTTTTATTTTATTTGACAAGAATCTCAAGGACAGTGTTATTTCTGTAATTGGAAGGCGCCATGTCATCCAGTATGTCTTTTCAACTTCAGCTACATTTTGTGATAATTGTATAAAATCACAACTTATTACATTTATTACATTGCTTATTGAGTTTCATTGGTCACTTGAATGAAATGAGTTTAATCAAAAACAAGTCACTGTATAAATAAGGTCAATCTATTTTAAATCAGATCTTGATTAATAATAATTTTATTTTAAAAAAATATTCAGGAATTGCATTCCTGAGCGTTCAGGAATTGACAAAAATCTCTGTCTCTCTAATAAATGGTCAAAATATTTCACACACTTAAATCATATAACCTAATATTTCACTAATTTGATTGTGCTCACCCAAATACCACTGAACAAACAGAAAATCCCTAAATTATCTGAAAATCCTAACATTATCCAATCCTAGAAAGCAGACTCTAAGACATACATCAGTACACTGAAGCTCGAATCAAGCTTGCCTATGTACTAAACATCTACATGTTAACATATGAATACTTTCAAAACCTGGAATGTGAATGTGTGTTTGGGATAAAACAACCCTTCATGCTCCAGCACTGGCTCGCTAACTGCACTAGCACTCGCTCCAGCAGCACTCGCTGAATGCTAATTAGTTAGTCACAATGACGTGAAGGCGCCATACCGCTGTTTCATTCACTTTTCAAACAAACAACAAATAAATCCTACTAACAGTTTCTGGTTTCATTTCAAGTTATAATATCAACATCATATACAACAGGCAGACTTGTAACACTTGATACGCAACTGATAAATATGGATGCTAATCATAAGCTAGCTAATAACTGAGGCTACTGATTTGGCTAGCTAGTCTTGTTGTGTATAATAGAATGGCACAGGGAGAGTAGCTACAAAACCAAACAATAGGAAATAGCTGCATTTTCTTCAGATGTGCTAAGAAATTCTTAAGATTTCCGGTTTGACTTCCTGTACTGATAAGACACAACTCAAGTGTCCTTAAGCAAGGCAACTAACCCTCCCTACTGTTCCGTGAAAGCCGTGGATAGGTGCTGCACCCTGGTCTGGGCAAGTGTATTTACTGCCCTCTAGTTCGCCTGTGAGTGTTTCATTGCACTGCAAACGCATCATTTGACCTTCTCTTGCATGCAACACAGACTGCAAACTGAAATTCCACCGAAATGGCCATTTAGGAATGATTTACTTTAACACGGACTATGAACCATAGATGTGAACACAATCTAATGGGATTTTGCATATCCACAGAGTAACCTCTATCGTCTCTACTGATCCGAGATCAGTTTAGGACAATTAAACAATCCCATGCAAATTCCATCTGATAGGCCTCTGTTTGCCAGAATTGGGTCGATCTGCAACCATGGTGACCTCATGCTGCTTGGGCATAGCCAAGACTGTATCCATGGCAACCTCTGAGTAGACTGACAGCTTGGCTCTGAAGCGTAAGCCTGGTCAGCCAGACGATGCCAGCATAAAATGGTGTTGGAATTTAAACCCGACTTCGATGCCAGCACTGGACTGAACACATGGTCAAGGAGAAAGAGGAGCTAACACATGCTAATAACGTCAACGGCCCTAACTATGTTAAACACACACACATACACACACAGTGTGAGACACAGAGTGAGTGAGTGAGAGAGAGAGAGAGAGAGAGAGAGAGAGAGAGAGAGAGACAGAAAGAGATGTGGAGGGTGTTGATGTTGGAGCAAAGAGTAAATTTGAAAGTAAACAAGTCGAGTGTGTAAACAGAAAGCGGCGCAGTGTGATAAAGGACGAGGACGATGTCAAGGCCAGTGTGACCTCTAAACGACGAAAACACAACTTTAAAGTTTGCAGTGCAATTAGAAAAGAAATTAGAATAGAAAAGAGAGTATTAGGATGTATTGGCCAAAAAAAAACAAAAAAAACCCACAAATTCCATTATAATCTTTATATCCTCCTCAGATCCCACTGTCCTTATATAAAGACATCACATATTCTCTCAACTACATTGTGTGTATGTCCTTGTAAAATCATTATATGAGAACCTTTGGGTTTTACTTTTTTGCCAAAATCAAGTTCAATAGTTACAGGGTGCTAATAAAGAAAAATTGAGGAGATATTATACACAACATTATAAGAAGGTACACAACATTAAAGTGTGGGTCTGCGGATAAAATACATATAATATAACATCCCTTTTCCCTTTATATTATATTTACATTGAATACAAAATATAATATAAAGGAACAAGATGTTCTTTCACTTGTTTGACTATAACCCAACATCATCATAACCTAGGGTAAAAAGAAACAAGAGACTACAAGTCAATACAAATTCCAATGCAGTAGACAATGTAAAGTTATAATACTGAAACTAAAAAAAGAACAAAAATTCATATAAATATTGATTCGTTATATCAAATAACTATACGATTTAAAACAAGAATGGCAAGCAGTTATGAACTCCTAAACTCACACCAGTGTACACCAACCTTTAACCTTTAACAGGACAGGACCCCCTTATTTATCTGACCATTAGTGACAGCAGTATCAGTCTAATACAACATCCAATAAATTTCACTTATATCAATTATAAAAAAAAGCTGTAATAACAGCGATAATTCATTACTATTACATTATATGTAACTGTCTCCACACAGGACACCTGTCCACTCTGTCCATTAGCTTGACAGACAATGGAAAAGAGAACGTCCACACTACTAATAACTAACAAACTGTACTAATACAACAGTGTATACTTATATAATAATATAGTTATAATTCCATCACAGTTAGCACAAGACATTACTTATTAAAAATGACCCCTGTGGCCATCTTCGCCTCCTACCTGTGGTCACTTTGAGCTGGAGCCACAGGCGCGTGATGTCCTGGCAGAGCAGGGACACTCTGTTAAGCGCCATCCTGCCTGCAGTGCACACTCCGTGGCTCACTTGCTATTCAGGTGGCCCTCTCTGTGGAGCTCTGCTCGGCCGGCATACACGACAACACACCAGTGAAGACAGACGATCCGTCTGCACGCTTCACTCAACCCCATGTCTCACTCACTCACACACTCACACACACACACACACACACACACATGTGGCTGGACCAACTCTGCCGGCTTCAGGTTACACCACCCACTCCACACACACACACATACATTCACTCTGTCTCTCTCACACACACACACTCACACAGGTAGAGGGAAGAATGCCTGAAGGGGGCTGTGAAAGCAGCCAAACAAAATGTGTATCTGTGCTAAAGCTCTTAATGAATATTAACCTTCTCTCTTTGCCCCTCTTGCTTTCACACTCATGCACACACACATACCAGTTACACACAGTAATTGTCACATGGATAGATCTCAAAAAGAGAAGGAGGGCCAGAAAGAGACACAGAAAAAGAGAGAAGAGGCGGAGCGAGAGGCCAAATCCTGCTGCATGTCAATCTCCTCCCTCCGGCTAGGTTAATAATAAGCAGTCAATAAATACACAGGATAGGTTTGAAGGGGCGGGACAAAGACGCCCTCTACAGGATAGAGAGATTACCATCACACAGCAATCAGAGACTGATGGACTCTTGTATATCATCATTTCTAAAGGTTAGTATACATGAGGATACTGTTATCCCTGTGTCTTTTTTTTAAGTCTCACACTAATTATTGTAGGATAAATTCAGGTTTCTAAGCAACGAGAAAGAATATGCATATTTAACCCCCATAACTTCTCATAATTCTGTTTTGTGCTTTATTTACTATTTTCACAGAAAAAAAAATGAATCCCAGAATTGACATGACACAACTGCTCTTGAGCAAAGCACCTAACCCGCCAACTGCTCCCCAGGCACCATTTATAGAGTTTCCCACCACTCCAGGAAAAGTCAGAGTAAAAGTCCAGGCAAACATATCCAGAAACCAGTCGCAGTCACAAATCAGGCAGAACCTCAAAGACAGGGTAAAAAGCAAAGACAAAAGGACCAAAATCTTAAATATCAAACACACATAACATTAGCTTGGGACAGGGGCATGAGGCTACTCACTCCTAATACTTCACAATACTTCGCAAATCATCAGTGAGCTGAATGACACTTAAACTGATGACCTAAAATCAGAAATGAATCAGAAATAATCAGCAACATAAAATAGGTGTGAAAAACAAATTAATAATAAAGGGAACAAGACTAGGTGTGAAGAGAAAAGTTCGTGCTGGGGGCAGCCATGACATGATGCTGCTGGGGATTCTGGGAACTGAAGTCTAACAGTGTACGATGGTAAACCATCACAGTGGCTGATGCACTGTCAAGCTTTTGTTGTATTCCATTTTTAACATAGAACACTTAAGAATAGTAAAGTAGTTATTAGGTTTAATAAATAAGTAAAAACATACATTAGCAGTTATTTTCAGTAATTAGCTAATTAACAGTTAGTTAGCTAGTAATAAAAATTGGGATTGTTACAGTGGTAATATTCTCTTATGGATCCGAACCAGCTAGGGTATACTGGCGGCTTACTTTACTACACTTTTTACTCAAAATGTGATTTCGCTCAATGTATAGTAACAAACTATACAAGCTAGCGAATTAGCTATTGATGTATAGCTAGTCCAGGAATCCAGTAAAAGTAACACGATTTAACATTAAATATAGCTAGCTATGAAACTGTATTTTCAACTGCTCCAAACATCCACCTCCCTGACTACTACAGCTTTACACTGGACAGCCAGAAAAACTGGTACAGTCTAACCTATGCAAAATTCATAGGAACGGCACCTATGCAAGTCATAGGTTGCGTCTGCCATTGCGTATATAAAGCTATAAACAGCCAAAAAAACTCCAAAATGATATGGGGTTTGTTTATCTGCCATTTAATGGGACCCCTACTATGTCTACAAACATACAAAAAAATCATACAATTAGTGACATAATTGAGGTGTTGTTTTTTTTTTTATGGCGTGTATCACCAGGCTGGGAGCACAGATTGGAGCACAGATCAGGGGAGGGATGTGGGCACACTGAGAACTACAGGGGGGCATTCAAGTGCCTCCAACACACAAACACACACATCACACATGCACACACTCTTGTGCCCTTTCTTCTCCCATCTCTCGCTCATTTTTCTGTCTCTCTCTCTCTCTCTCTCTCTCTCTCTCTCTCTCACACACACACACACACACACACACAATCCTAAAGAGAGGCTTTTCAAACAGAGGCGTCCTTATAGCTGCAGGGGAAAACCCGAGCGATCCCCACAGCCACTGTGAATGGCCATGCAGTATTCATAAAGCCTGGGAAAAAACACACACACACACACACACACACACACACACACACACACACACACAAGCACAGGACCACCTGTTTGAGGCTGGAGGTTGGTTAGCCAGACTATTCTATAATGAACTGCTTTAAACACTTTGATACACATAAGAGAGAAAAATGACCCAATGAATTTCTTGGCTTAAAATATCATGCACTAATCCGCTTCCATAAACACTCAGTATCGTCTTCCAAGGATGACTTTTCTGCTGTGGCTATTCTTAGACAGTGACTTTCAAGCAATTGAACATATATACCTTGGACTTATACCTTGTGTGGAACCCTAAGCTTAAAGAGAATCAGAGTTATCTTTAAAAAAAAAAAAATATTCTAGGTGAATGTAATAGTCAGGTTACTGACTTAACTCACTGGTTTTAATGACTTAAAGTTTGACCACAAGACACTACTTAAATGTTTAATTTGATTTCCAGCTTCATGGATGAAGACTTACTGTAGATTTCAGCATTAGCTTGTTGTGTCTCCCAACAACAATGAAACCAAACAGACATGTATTAAGATGTTAATTAATATAAATAACTAGGGCTGTTGAAGTAAATGCGATAATAACGCATTAACGCAATCTCAAATTATCGCACTAAAAAAAAATTGTGCCGTTAACGCAAATTCTAATTTGGCCCTGCGATTCACCCGTAGTTCATGTTGAGGCTTGTCGTGCACTGCTTCA
>JAOVVF010000027.1:8869719-8882366 GCA_028565595.1 Duopalatinus emarginatus
GCAGAGGTGGTCGGAGGGGGTATGGGGGGCCTCAAATGAAAATCTGCTTAGGGCCCCATAAAGGCTTGGGCCGGCCCGGTCTTCAGGTGTGTTCCCAGTATGCATTGGTTAGTACCTACTAAAAGTGGTCCAAGAAAGGCCAACCGGTGAACCAACAACAGACACATGGCCACCCAAGTCTCACTGATGTGCATAGCAGGGTGATGGCTAGACCGTCTGGTCTGATCCCACAGCAAATACACAAAAGCATCTGTTACTGTTAATGTCTGGATGCCACAGGTACCACAGAACACCTTCTGAGGTCTTGTGGAGTCTATGTCTCGATGGGTCAGAGCTGTTTCAGTGACTGTTTAGAGAGGTGGTCACGGTTAATGTTATGGGTGATCAGTGTAAGTAAGAATAACAAATGACAGAACATGTGGTTATAGGAAAATAATCCACACCCGGGTGGCCAGATGCCTCCAGAAGGATGATGTTTGTATAACGTCACAGTGTGAATTGTATGCTCCTGATTATACCACAGACGTTCACCATTGATTACTGTTACCTACTGATGTTTTATAAGACATCACGTGTTTTAACAGTGAATGCAATGGTTACTGTAATCGTGTATGCTATAGTAGAGGTCAGTCGACAGTCACCAGAATATTTCTCTCTCTCTCTCTTTCTCTCTCTCTCTCTCTTTCTCTCTCTCTCTTTTTTTTCTTTACAAAAATGCAGCCTATAACTTTCCAAGACCCTGTGAATCACCTAAAAAAAATAACCCACACCTTCTGACCAATCAGGTTTGAGAACTGAACCGTGCCGAGGTATAATAGGTTAACGCCATTTATACACCTCTCCTGCTACCAGGTATGAATGAAGACCAGGTCATTCATATTAAATCAGTCAGGGGGTTACATACCTTGGGAGATCTGGGTGTGTTTGTGCTGCTTTTTTCTAGGCTTGGAGTACAAACAAAAATCCATAGCACAAGATATCCGATCAGATTGGAATCAGTTGACCTGTGTGTGTGTGTGCTTCACTACCAAGTACAAAGATCAACTCTATAATCACGTGTCGTCATGTCCACCGGTCACACTTTGTTCCTCACCTGCCTTTTTTGCTCTAGTTGCTCATTGATAGCTGATTTCCATTAATAATAAACAGCTCCTGAACTGAATGTCTGACTCTCTACAGTATGTAATATTATAACATACACTGAGAAACACATGTCTAGAGACACCAAATTACGGTTAGAGGACCACTCATCTGAGTTTGGAGTTTTGTCATTCCCACCTAAGTCACCAGCATTATTAAACACATGCAAGTGAACTATTTGAGTGAACTATTTTGCCTTACTGCGTTTGCACACAGAAGGAATGTGACCTTCGCATTTAACCCATCTGTGCAGTGAAACACACACACACCAGTGAACACTAGGGGGCAGTGAACACACTTGCCTGGAGCAGGGGGCAGCCCCAAACCACGGTGCCCGGGGAGCAGTTAGGGGAGTTAGGTGCCTTGCTCAAGAGCACCTCAGTCGTGTCTTGCCCTGGCTGGGGATCGAACCCGAGACCGGTTCCCTAACCAATAGGCCACAGCTGCTGCTCTGGGATGCCGTGAACACTAGGGGGCAGTGAACACACTTGCCTGGAGCAGGGGGCAGCCCCAAACCACGGCGCACGGGGAGCAGTTATGGGAGTTAGGTGCCTTGCTCAAGGGCACCTCAGTCGTGTCTTGCCCTGGGTGGGGATCGAACCCGAGACCGGTTCCCTAACCACTAGGCCATGGCTGCCCATCTGGGATGCCGTGTAACGTGCCGTGGAACAGAACTCCTACACTTCGGAATACAACAGAATTGTGGACAGCGCTGTAGGAAGTATGGCTCATTGCCTACAGAATATTTCCACAAGCTTGTGGAGTCCATGCCCCATGGGGGACCTACCAAGTATTAGTGTGAGGTCTAGACTGTCTAGTCCTGTCCTGCACACGTATACATATAAGCCATAGTCAGCACCCAGAATACATCTGAATAAATTATCTGCAGTGGCTTGAAATATACAACAAAGCAGAATGCAACATAAACACCAGACTGATGGGAACTAGGAAGAAAAAAAAGCATGTTTTAGACAGTGAGTCAGTGAAGAAAAAAGGGACACAGGAGGACGTCTCCACACAGGAGGACGTCTCCACTGACGCAGTGAGAAATCTGCAACCAAGAAGTTTCACAACAAAGTGTACAAAAAAACAATATAGATGACTGCAATGTTAATGCAGATGATATGCACCAGTTCTCACCAGCTCTCTTACTTTCTCTCCATCACACACACACACACACACACACACACACACAAAGATACTTTTCAGAATGCACTTTAGATCAGAACTCACTCAGATGCAGAAAGGACATCTGCCCCCTACTGCTGTTAGTCCTGTTCAGTTGTCCAAACACGTCCCTTCAATCCTGTGTGTGTGTGCCTGTGTGTGTGTGTGTGTGTGTGTGTGTGTGTGAGCCACCATTCGCTGTGTTAATATATCTGCTTGTTCAGCTCCTTCGTACAAACTCCTTGTGTCGGTGTGTGTGTATGGAAGAGAGACCAATTACTGTTCTTTTGACAAGAAATGCACACTATGGTGGCTTCAGCACTTTTTGCTGTGTGTGTGTGTGTGTGTGTGTGTGTGTGTGTGTGTGTGCGTATGTGTATATAGATATATATAGAGTTAGAGCTCACAGGAAGGTGTGTCACAGATTGGGACCTG
This sequence comes from Duopalatinus emarginatus, assembly GCA_028565595.1. Taxonomy (NCBI): domain Eukaryota; kingdom Metazoa; phylum Chordata; class Actinopteri; order Siluriformes; family Pimelodidae; genus Duopalatinus; species Duopalatinus emarginatus. Next base: position 8,872,462 of record JAOVVF010000027.1, read on the forward strand.
ACCCAAAACCCATACTCGACCTCAACAAACAACAAATCATTCCAACGGGAAACCATCACACACACACACACACACACACACACACACACACACACACACAGACAATACTCCTCGATACTCCTAAAGCGCAGGGTTGGTCAGCATTTTCATTCTACATCCATCTCCTATCCTAAATGACAAAAACACTTCCCCTGAGGAAACAGGTACTTTATCAGACTATCACCACTAACACACACACACACACACACACACACCGACAAGGCATGTGCACAGACCACTAGTGGTGCTCAAGCACCTGCACTTTTGCCCTGGATGAGAAAAGTGCCCTTTCTGCTGGAGCCCCATTTTTTCTTCATTCATCAATATTGAAAAATAAATACTGATTTTTTTTTAATGATTAATATATTGTTTGGTTATTAAAAAGCGCACACAATATGGCCTTGTTTTTGCCTGTTTTTCATTTATTTATGCAATTTGAATTATTTGTGTATTGATTATGTTCACAAAAATAATATACAGGTTAAATATCCTACCATTTGTGGTTTTTTTTTTTTATTTTATGAATAATTATGGGCGCTTTTTTTTGGCTTGAGCACCGAGAAATGTCTGTCCACGTGCCTGCCACACACCCACACACTGCATTTCCTCATACTCGGATATTCACTCAATAAGTCCTAATCCAGTAATACCAAGTTTATAGTCTCCATTCTCACTCATTTTAAAGACGAGCATCATCGTTACTCCTTCTTTTACTCATATCGCTACATAGGAATTCATGTCTGGTGATATTTTAACAAGGAAACCATGTCATGTCATGGTTATGTAACACAACATTGGTGACAATAGTTCATCCAGAGTAATGAAATCCTGCACACTCGCTTGATTAATCAGGAAAACAAACACTGAAGCGAATGTCAATCACAGCCCTGGCATGAACATCTCATTCAAGATGATATATAAAATACCATCATAAGATCATAATGTAAAAAACTAAGCATGAAGAAAACACATTTTTCTAAAATTGAAAGTATATTCCCTCATGTGTACGAAATGTTGTTGACCCCAGTACTAAACTGTGGTGCATCTAATCTGGTGCTCTGGAGTTCATTTTAAAGCAGAAACCACTAAAAAAATCTTACCAGAGCGGAAAAAAATTATTTTATTTCTCATTATGAGAATTATAGAGGGTGAGTCAAAAGTAAGGATACATTTTATTTTAGAAAAGAAAGGGAAAATTACATACTGAATACCCCAGCAAGTAATGAGTAAGGGTGTCTATCGTTTAGGCCATGTCCAGAACATTGTTGCAATCTAGAAAGCCGCCATATTGGATCAAAGGCAGGTTTTTCCGAATGGGAAGGCGGTCATGTGCTGCGACTTTTGACTCACCCTGTATAACAAAATGCACCCATCAGGCATAACTCTAGCACCGCGAAACCAACTGAAACCAAACTGAAACCAAACTGAAAGGTAAAGTGAAACACATTAATTATTATTGTGTTTATTGTGCACCAATACAACGGCACCAGTGAAGGGATAAGATATATTAGGCAGCAAGTGAACACTGTTGTGTTGGGAGCAGGAAAAATGGGCAAGTGTAAGTATCTGAGCCACTTTGACTGATGCCAAACTGTAATGGTGAGAAGACCATTACAGGGTCAGGGCATCTCCAAAACAGCAGGTCTTGAGGGGTGTTCCCAGTATACACAACCAGTGACAACCAGTGGGCCAGTGACTGGTTCATGGGCACTTAAGACTAATGATGTGCTTTTTTTTATTGGGGGAAATACAACAGAACACCTTGGGATATTTTGTTGACTGTTCCCAGTATGCAGTAGTTTGTACAATCCAAAAGTGGTCCAACAATGAACTGGTGACAGGGTCATCACCGGCCAAGATTTATGTGAGGGGGGGAAGGCTAGTCTGTCTGGATCGATCCCACAGAAGATCCACAAGAGGATCTGCTGTTAGTTTTCTGATATTAGATATCACAGAGCATCTTCAGAGGTCTTGTGGAGGCCATGTCTCGACGGCATACAGCTGTTTTGGGGACTGTTAAGGTTTTAATGTTATGGCTGATGGGTGTAAATTTATTTCTAGACATTTTCACAAAATTTAAGATTAATCTATTGATAGATTATTTAGTTTTCTATCTAGAAATAAACCTTTGTAATTTGCATGAAAGCATAATATGATTACAATATCTAGAAATAGGCTCAATGGTCTTATATAATTTGCCTACATTCATGATATTTTTACTCATTTCAACTAGAGCTGCTGGCAGATAATTTGGCCGGTTTCGAGCATTTATTTCTCCAAAGACCCGAAATTATCTGCCAACAGATTCCGACACACCTCTTGAAATCAGTGCAACATATTACGCATATTACATGACTATCTTTATTCGAGATATATTTACTAATCTATCATTACTGCAGTGCACTATAAACTAAAGAAGGATCATTTAAATAGAAAATAATGTCTGGACAAACAGTAAGGAGAAGTGCATGATTTGACACTGAGAAAAAGGGAAGTATTAAAATGGTCTGCTTGTGGTTGTGGAGGGGTTTGAAATTTTTTTTAAAAAATGGAAGAAGCCTATAAACACTCCAGGCTACAGATTTGAACATTTGGGCTTTTAACAGACCGAACAACAGACTTGAAGCTTCTATTCAACTTATCATTACAAAGCAGATTGTACACCAATGTGTCATATGATTACATTGATCATCCCGAACATTTAAACCACCTGCCTACACAGTTCTGACCTGTCACAAGAGTCCACAAGACCTCTGAAGATGATTTGTGGTATCCATGACACCAAAACATTAACACCATTATTATCCTTCTGTGAACCTCTGGGGTTGGAGCAGATAGGTTACCCTTCAGCCCCCCAAACACACATTGGTGAGCCCTGGGCTCCCATGAGCCGGCAGCCGGTTCACCGGTCGTCCTTTCTTGGACCATTTTTGGTAGGTGTTAACCGCTGTATACCAAGAACACTCTATAAGACCGACTATTTTGGAGATGCTTTGAGGCAGTCATCTGTCATATCCTTACACTTGCCCATTTTTCCTTCTTCCAACTTATCAACTTTGTTGTTACTGTCCATAATATCACACACAGGTGCCATTGCAGTGAGATAATCAATAACATCCACATCGCCTCTCACTCAGTGGTTTTGTGGTTTAAATGTCATGATTGTCTGGTTGGTGTATATTTTAAAAACTTTGTTTAACAAAAGTTAGATATGATAGATAGATAGATAGATAGATAGATAGATAATCTAACTATGCTAGATGCTATAAAAGAGCTCAAAACCTCATACGCCATACTTGTTCCTTCCCCATCACCCACTTCAGTCTATCCTTAACCCATTCTTCTTCCTCATTCACACACTCACCGTTACACTCCATCCAGGAGCTCTTGCGTGTGTACGGACTGTAGCTGGTTCCCTCCAGCAGTGCAAGCGTCAGGCTATGCAGAAGCTGCGAGAGCCTCGTCACAATCCGCTGAGGAGCCTCCTGACTCTCACGCAGCAGCTCCTGCAGAGACATCCGACCTCTATTACGAACACGTCAACCCAAAAGCAGAGTCAGTGCAGGCTACAATGCTCCGTACCAAAGCTGTTTCCAGTATAACAGTATAACCTCACTCTGCTCCTGCACCGAACAAGAAACGCGATTGAGGCATCTTCACGCTCGGGGTTTGTTGAGACACACTCTCAAATCTCTCAGTTCTCACGCTCAGTGTCACTCTAAGACTCACACTCTTTTCCTCTGTCTCTCTTGCTCTCACTCTCTCGGTGCTTGCAGACCTGAGGAGAGGAAGAAAAGGGATTGGCTGATTCGCCAGAACATTTCGGCACAAATCCCCATCTGCTTGGATAATTACATGGACAGAAGCAGCCGAGGAGGCAGCATACACACACACACAAACCCGTAGCACTATTCTGTGTTTGTGCGTTTCTTGCGCGCCACTTAGGGGACAAATAAGCAAACTTTATAAACAAGGGGGCCGGGGGCAGGAAGGGTGTATGTGACAAGAGTCAGATTCCTCCACTGCCAAAGCACCAAATTACAACTCCTACATTGTCTAAACTAAAATAATATAAAATAAAACCCTGTGGCAGATCACATTTAAAGCAAATGGTTATTAAACATAAGACGCAAATGTCCCTCTACGTCAGATCAGCACATGCAGGTGACCTCAATGTCCATGTCAAAGAGAGGGAGATAAGCCAGCTTAAAGCACAGTGCACCTGTAAACCCTTTAGTCCACCACAACATTAACGTCTGTCTGTAATTACCTAACTCCAATCTGGCAACCGGAACGTTATACATGAGATGGGAACCCTTTGTTCAGTGGATAATTTCACCATAATACTGTGGAGTTATATCACATAGCTGCTGTTTTATCATAAAGACTCTCCTGTGCTTGTATTACCCAGTAGATACTGAGCTCTGGCTCTCCTTTAGGGTTTCTTCCTCATGATGTCTCAGGGAGTTTTTCATTTCCATTAATTGTAAATGTAAACCTGCATCCAGATTCTAGGAAATCTACTTTAACATTAGAATTACCTTTCTAAACAGCCAACAATACAGTTCTGACCTGTCGGCAGGGTGTTCTGTGGTATCTGTGGCATCAAGACTTGCCAACAGATACTTCGGTGGATCTTTCGCACAATCGGACCAGATAGGCTAGTACATCAGTGAGACTTGGGTGCCCACGATCATGTCATTATTTTAGTTATTGTCTTTACTTGGACCACTTTTGGTAGGTATTAACCACTGTATACTGGGTTTACACATGAAGACCTGTCGTTTTGTATATCTATCACAGTCTTGATTTCGTCAAACCGCTCAAATCCTTACGCTTGGCCCATTTTTCCTTGTTCCAAGACATAAAACTTGAGATCTGACTTTACTTGCAAAGAGAGATTGATGGATGTACAGATAGTCGCTTAATGACTTTATTTGCAGATTCTCTGACAGATTCATTCATTTATTAATTTGCATAAAGCAATTTCATCCACTGTCTCGAACTCTCATCCCTCACACGTTGGAAAATACATAATGGGAAAATACTGAGCACAAAGCCAAAGAGACGGAGATGGAGAATCTTGGCACGATGTGGACACGGTGCCCCCGAGCACATCATTCTTTTTTTCTCAAATCCTATAAACCACTCCGTGGCAGCGGAACTGAAATGCTCACCCTCCTTACAAAAACACACACACTCCTTTTTTCCTCACATTCCCATGACTGGGAAAAAAAAGAACCATCGCCTTTATAGGACCGTGGCAACTCTGTTACCACAGCAACATGCATCCAAGCAACGGCGGGAGGTGTTAAAGGGGTAAATAACATAATGGAGTAAAAGTACAGTATTACAACAATGTGCAGTATTAATGCAAAGTCACGAAAGTCTCTTGTACTACTAATAATAAACTCATCTACTTTTCATATCCACACAAACTGAAATGAGCTGCTGCAGCCTCCTTTTACTCGAAAATCCTCCGGACTGAAAGTTCAACTAAAACTCAGGAAGCCACTGCCAATTTTCTAGCTGTGTTTATTTATAAGGTCACAACTGTAGGAACTGTGAAATTCCTCCATCCCCGACTTCTCCGCATTTTGAAACCATTACATAAAGTACATGGATAGTAACTGTACAAGCCCACATATTTTTTTTTCTAATGCACATATGAGACGCAACTCACAGGCATACACTGGAACAGCCATAATATGAAAACCGTCTGCCTAAACAGCCACCAAAACAGTTGTTGAGGCATGGGCTCCACTAGACCTTCTGAAGGAGACACCAAGACATAAGCAACAGATCCATCTGGGAATCTGTTTTTGGGATTACACAGTCCAGCCTCGAGGGTTTATGACCCTGTCACTGGTTCACCGGTTGTCCTTCACTGGACCACTTTTGTACGTACTGACTATTGGAAACACAAGTGAAGGTGAAGGTGTTCTGTGGTATCTGCTAAGAAGAATTTAGCAACAGATCTGTCTGGGAATATTCTGTGGAATCAGACCAGACGGTCTAGCCTTTGCCCCATGCACGTTAATGAACCTTAGATGTCCATGACCCTGTCTCCTGGGCATAGGTTTCCTTCCTTGGACCACTTTTCGTTTTGGTAGATTTTAACCACTGTATACTGGAAACACCCCACAAGACCTATCATTTTGGGGTTGCTCTGACCGAGTCATCTAACCATCACAATTTGGCTCTTGTCAAAGAAACTCAGATTCTTACGCTTACCCATTTTTCCTGCTTCAAACACATCAATGTCAAGAATTGGCTGTTTACACGCTGCCTAATATATCCCACCCCTTTACAGCCACTGTAATGAGATAATCAATGTCAGTGGTTTTGTGGTTTTAATGTTATGACTGCTGTAAGAAAAGTAATAAAGCACATTTTTGGATAACGATGTCTTGGCTAACTGACTACGTTCACCAGAGAAACTGAGAAATTGCATGATTCTGTATTTTAAGGGAATACCAGCTTTCCCCTGTCACACTTTTTAAAACAAAGTGGAAAAACCCCACTGTGAAACACAAGCTTGCAGCAAGTAGCCATGCAAATAATATCCACATGTCCTACTTCCTCATATGTGCCACATTGTGCTGTCTTATGAGTGCATGTGTTGAGAGCATGACTGTGGTTGTGATCCGGTCTGTGGTGACGCCATGATTTTCGGCTAATGTGACAGAGACTGAACAAATAATGAAATGAGTGTAAACAAAGTGTCTACAAAGGTCCAAGATTTAGAAATTGCAAAAGATCATCAGCACCAGAGTATATTGTTGCGTGCATTAAATTCAGATTGATAGCTTTTATTAGCACCTGATTATGGAAATGTACTGCAATATGGTGTATCCACATGTGAAACATTTCAGACAATATCAGAAAAAGTCATAGTAATTGTCCTGAATTCGAAGGTGATGATATAGCTGGTACACTGTCTGGCCAAAATAAAAGTCGCACACACTAATAGTTTCTTGGACCTCCTTCGGTTTTGTATTAAAGGTGCACATTTGCTGTTCGCTGGTCTTGTTTCGACAACCTTATGCGAGGTCACAACATTTAAAAAGATATAACTTGTGCAAATGTAGCCATAAAAATGACCCTTTAAAGAGGACAAACCATAAAAAACAACTTTCATGTAAATTTATGTACATTTAGTTAAGAAACCCTACAAACCCACAAACTGCAAAATAAGACAACCCAGTCAGTTTTGCATGGCCTGCCTAGATAAGAAAACATCGGATTCAACAAGACTATTAGTCCATTTAGTTGACCTTACTCCAATCAGGCAATGAGGCATCTACATAACAATCCTATGGGCACACCCCACAGCATAGGAGGGTGGGGTGAGTAGTGACCCATCATCATTTAAAGCAACAACCCCTGAAACTGAGCATTTGGAAAGAGCTGCTTTAGACTGGGTGAAAAGACACCTGTAGTATTTAATCCATGTGAGATTTGACCAAAGACAGACATTGTTACCAACAAGCACATCTAGAGATGCCAATCCAGACATTGAACTGGATTAACTTGTGGGAAAGGGGTATAAGATGACGGTGCTTAACATATATGGCACTTCTGGGGCATTGCTTTATGTAAATGTGTCTGTACAGTAATACAGAAGCAAAGCAATTCAGAACATTGATGATTGATGAGAATGGCCAGCACTGACATGATAAATGCCAATATTGAGTAATGTATAAGAGCAGCATTTGTGTGTGTGTGTGTGTGTGTGTTAACAGATTCATAAAAAGATCACAAGGCTGGTTTCTTAACCCGCAAGCCCACAGCTAGCTACCAACAGAAAAACTATGTGAGAAAATGTGTGTAGTCATGGGCGTCGCCACCATTGAACGAGTGGGACGAGACACCCCCCCCCCACACACACACACATTTCATAATTGTTTGTTTGCCCCCCCCCCACTTTTAATATAAAATATTATTAGTTCATCCAGCGCTGTTTCTGTTGCTTCGTAAAAGAATCCATTCCACTTTATCGATAGGAGAAAACACATACCACTGAAAGTCCACTCCGGGTTTTCCGCATGTCAGTGAAGTAAATCTTTAGTACAGAGACAGTAAAGGGGCAGGCCAGAGGTCTGCACTGGGATTGGTCTGCACGGGACCTGACGCAAATCTCGCGGGGATGGGCGGTTTGTACTTATCTGCGGGTGGGAATGGGCGGCTAAAACAAACACTGCGAGATTATAGACTATAGCCTAAAGGTAATTCTAAATAAATCAAATACAGAGAATGAGAACAGAATATGAGTCTACCTTTATTTTATTTAAAAACTACATGAAAATAACAAAATAGGAGCGCCATTCCCGACAAGTGTGTCAAAAGCTGCAGGCCAGGAAGACGAAACAAACCCCAAAAATCTCTTTATTAATATCCTACATTAGGTTTAACGTTTTAACGCTTTAACGCTTTGTCTTATTTACTGTAAGTAACAGCAGGCTGTTCTTAGTTGATGATCAGTTGTTTGAAATATTTGCTCTCAGACACAATGGACATAAGGAAACTCTTTAGAAAGAATTGGAAAGTAAGTCAATTTTTGTTAGTGCAGTTAGCGGGCTAATTAACGTAGGAGATCGATCAGCTAGCTTAATGATAGCTATCATTTAAATCTGTTAAAAATACATAAAAATGTAAAAAAAAAAATGCATCTAATTTATTAAAAATTTTGTGGGGAAGGACCCCCCGCCCATCTCATCTCATCCATGTGCCCCCCCCCACAATTAAAAATGCTTCCGACGCCAATGTGTGTAGTCATAAATATATGACTGATGTTCTGACATTGACAGTGACACAGCGACACTACTGTACTCCTGCACGTTAATTAGAATGGAAAATCATAGGCTGTGAAGATCGATTGCGAGCAGCCTTCCTTGTCTCTTCAGCATGAAGAGGAGAGATGTTACGCACAGCTCTATAATCAGGGATGGGAGTCTTGAACAATCAAAGGGACATAATCACATTAGTGCGACTCCATCTTAGGTTGGTGCTTGAAATTTTTTTTAACTCTATTACAAACGCATCCAGGTTTATACATGTTCCTCTGAGCAAACTGTAGCAGCAAAACCACAATCTGCAGGTACAAATTAGAGAATGTGACTGACATGCAAACACATTTCCAGCAGGCAAAATGAGCTTTACAAGAAGAAGAAGAGGAAGAGCATGACCTTAAAGCTTTGTATATTTGGGAATAGTTGAAAGAGTGTGTAATTGAGGGTTTGAACACACACTGACATGATGACCCACTTATCCCAGTGACTCAGTATTCAAAGAGGCTGCATTTGTCTTGTGGCATGTTTCTAGAAAGAGCATCTTAAAGCTGTATGTGGGGAATTAGGACAGAGAAAAGAAATCGAGAGAGAATAACTCTGGCTGTCATGATGTGTGACAGACACATTCTACAGGAATATTCAGATCAACCTCATTTTTAACACCACCTGCCTATACGCTTGCCAAAACTGCTCGGACCTTTCAAGGCATGGACTCCCCAGGACCTCCAAAAATGTGCTGTGGTGTGTGAAACTAAGACATCAGCAACAGAACCTTCTGTGGATTTTTTGTTGGATAGGAACTGATCGGCCCACGAACATCAGTGAGTCTTGGGGTCCAATCAGAGCCGGCCCAAGGCATACTCGAATTATGTGACTGCTTAGGGCCCCAACCCCACCAGGGGGCCCCCAAGAGCACCAAGATATCATAATAAAACATTTTTATTAGGGCTGTCAAACAATAAATTTTTTAAATTGCGATTAATCTCAGAATTTCATATAGTTAATCGTGATTAATCGCATTTTTTAAATCTATGTAAATGAATAAGGCTTTAAAGTGAAATGTTACAATTAAAA
>JAOVVF010000027.1:8938435-8948603 GCA_028565595.1 Duopalatinus emarginatus
TTAAGTTTACACTTATGCTCCAACAAACTTGAAAGATTCAGTTTGATAAATATTCTAAAACTTTTATGTAAACGATTAACAGTTTATGTTTATACTTGGTCAGTGTACTGATTTGTTTGGTTAACTTTGGTTAAATATTCAAGCGCACAAAATTAAGATTCGAGAGATGGATTAAGTCAGTGTTCAATAAATGATGTTAAATTCAGAAATGTTATGCATCCACTTATTATTAGTGTGATTTTTTTTTTTTAGCATGCAAATAAAGGGAAAAACTTTAAGAAATCGGCTCTAAAAATCGGCAACAAAAATCGGCAGCACTGATCTGTCCCTGACCTCTAAATATCAACATCGGCATTGGTTTTTAGAAAAACCCATATTGGTCTATCTCTAGTACCAGGGCTCCTTATGGAAAACCAGCTACAAACAAACAAACTCCATACCGTTATGGAGCCACCACCAATCTGTACCAGTTTGATTGTTAAGATGTTAAATATCTGAAATGTGGTAGCTGTTTGTGGTGCCATGTAATAAAATTGGTTCTGTATTTTTTTTATTTTTAAGAAATACACTTTCAGGTGTAAAAAAAATGAAAGTAGTGTTTTTAAATAAAAATTTCTAAACTGGGATTGTCCAATTCTTACCCATTGGATGTTTCTTCCCTATCATGCGACAGCCACCAACTAGGGAGAACCTTTCCTCCAACCAGCAACATAATACTTACATGTAGTCATGCTGTATATTATAGTGAGGACAAGACAGTTGTGAGTCATGGCCATGTCAGTATTCGGTGTAACTGTTCTCTTGTGACATCACTCAAATGACTGGATTAGATGTTGCGTTTAAATTGTGTATATACGAATATTTTAATATTTTAGGAAATGACTGGTTTCTCCTAATTTTCAAAGATTGTATTTTAACAGAACAACAAAGTATTTTATTTAGTGTCAGTTTTCATCTGTGGATTAGTGCACAAATGTTTTGGCACATCAAAGAAATTGGAAAGCAAAGATGGAATGACTGAAACCTTTTCTATTCTAGTGCGACAATTTTACATTTACGAACGTCATCAATTCTCGTACTCACTGATGGACATTTTATAAGGAAATTGTCTTGTAGGTTGTTTGAACACTTCTAGAGAACACAGTTGCTTTTATTTCTGTCTCGATTTTGTGATGATGTCGTATGTTTAGTTTACCTGCTTACATTAGTAAACATTTTATTTATTATATAGTTAAAATGCAAAAAAAATAGCAACATTCTACAATGATTTTCTGCAATTTTTTCCTGATTTGAGTATACACTCTTGTATACCCGAGCATTATTGTTGTCATTAGGTCAGATTTTCTCATCAGGGTTCATTTCTCATGTCCTAAACCACTACAACTAAACAAAATTCTCTCCGTCGAGGTTGGTAAGTCGTTAGTCGATTAATTACCTTTCAGTTGACCGAGTAATTGATCAGTAATTTTGCTACAGCCGTGGATTTCAGTCTGTTTCTCCGTTGTGTCTGATGAGTGTTTCACTGTGAGATTGAGTTCTCTGAACAGAAGAAAAGGGGATGTGTGTATGCTTGTGAAACGCTTCTCTCCATCCTGCTGCTCTTTCATCTAAAGTGCGGTAATGGAGACTGTCCTAGCGAGGGGATGACGGCGAGTGAGACAGGAGTGCAAGATAAGAGAGGATGTTAAGAGACCTCCATGAAATCCAGGCTGGTTTCCAAAAAAAATCACCCAGCGCCTCGTCTTTGTAGAGGCTGGAATTATTCAACACAGTGTGAGGATGACATTTGAGGTTTAATCATTTTCCACCAAGAGTTTTCCATCTACAGTGAAACATGAAAACAGAAATGAGCACAGCAGGTATGTGCATGACCTTTATGTTAATTTTTTTTTTTTCCGGACACCCCAGTGATCCCTGCTCGTATAATGTGAACATGAAATTAAAATAGCTGCAGAGTCACAATACATTCCATCGTCTTGAAATTGTGAACGTCACATCCTATAATACGTTGGCGATATCAAAAGGTTACAGTTTTGCTGACTAAAGAACCCCTTTTTTAGCTTGATGTGTTACCTGTTAGTGTGGACTTACAGACTGAAGCCGGAGATGAACATGGCAGGTTCAAGTCCCAGGTCATTATTAGCCTGAAGAAGCCTCCTTAGACACGGCTGTAGATCCAAGGAGGGTTTTTTATTGAGTTTTAATAAGTCTCTTTAAGTTAATGGACATGAGCTTCCATGCTGCACACTCTCAGTTCCAGAATCGATTCTTACTTTGTTTAATACAATACCTAGATGTATTATTTTGCACACGTATTGCACTTGTTTATGTTCGTCGTTAACGACGGAACCTAAAAGGCACTGAAGTGTGTTTGCTCTTCAGCATTTAACCGCAATTACTGCAATTAAATGTCTTGAATAGGAATAAAAAGTCGACTAGTTGACTACATGTTATCACTGCTTGACTAGTTAAAAACACATACAACTCAAAAAACACATACAACTCACAAAACTCAAAAACCCTATACAACTCAAAGTGGCTTAAAAATACAAACTGTCTTTCCTTTACATGGGTATTAAACATATCAGTGTAAACGTATAAAGAAAAAACTGATGAGTATGATATACAGTACTGTGCAAAAGTCTTAGGCGCTCGGTGTTGTGTGCCAATTTTGTTAGAGACATTTTTTATGAGTTGTGCATTATTGAGTCAGTACAAAAACATTTTAGACAACAACTATTATTATTATTATTATTATTATTATTATTATTATTATTATGTTACAGAAAAGTTGTTTGCATGTCAGTAAAGAAAGGAAACTATTAAAAAAGAGGTAAAAAAAAAACCCATAATGAATGAAAAGTAAGTGTGACACACTAATAAAACTGTATCATGATAACCTGGGACTACTATTTAAAAAAAAAAAAGTGTAGTTGCATCTATTCCTGACTTTCTTAACTTTTTTACTGTTTACTGCTTATTGTTGGATTTTTCTTTTAAATAGTAAAACCTTCTTTACAACATTTCTTTGCATGTGCCTAAGACTTTTACACACTACTGTACGTCTGACTAAACCACACAGTTTCATGATGAACCACATAAAATGATTTGGGAAACATCTATAAGCTGAGCTGAAAGTGTTGCATAATTTTTCAGGCAATTTCCTTAATGCTAAAACTAATCTGAAGATACTTGCAAGGCCACATGTTACCTTTTATAACCCTTTTTAATGTCCAGTAATCCGCGTTTGTGTTGTAATATTCAGCCTCTTGAAGTCCCTGAAGTCACATAAGCTTTATAATATATCTGTTATAACTCATCTATGTCTCAATCTGGCTTTAACGAAGTAGGACTGGAGACTGGGAGAGTCATTATGAGGCAGTTATTAAATTATTTGGGAAACATTTTGTCTACTGTTTTGCTATCTATGTGTTTATCAATATGTGTGTCTGTTTATGCATCCTATTTAAATTTTTAAATTCTTCGATATATGCTACTGTGCAAATGTCTTAGGCACATTTTATTATAGGTATTTATTTGATGAATTATTGCATTATTCAGTAGATAGTATTGGGAAAATTTTAACCTATTTACATTTTCAAACATTGTCAAAAATAATGTTATGTCAAAAATGTATGTCAGTAATAAAAAGGAACCAATTAAATAAGAGATCACTGTTAATAAGAAACAAAAAGCAAAAACTTAATAAAGGTTTCTGAGTTTTACATGCAAAATGAAGTAGGTGTGACAGTCAGACCCTCCAGATCAGTGGCACATTCTTTAAGACACTCAGTAAAACTTAACATCTAAATTTCTTATAAAATTGTGTCAAGTAAAAGTGAACTATTTGTCTACTGTACCTGTAAATGCGGAGGTCACATTCCTCTATCTGTGCAGTGAAAAAACACACCAGTGAACACTAGGGGCAGTAAACACACGGGGAGGCAGCCCCAAACTAGGGCACCTGGGGAGCAGTTGGGTGCCTTGCTCAAGGGCACCTTAGTCGTGTCTTGCCCTGTGCAGGGATCGGTCTCTAGACCTTCTGTTAATGGGACTGGTTCTCTAACCACTAGGCTACGACTGCCCCATAAACTGTCCATACTATTTAAGAAAAAAATAAAAGTTTTTACTTTTACACAGTTTTGTATTTCACAATCGATGTAGTCGTATTCTTCTTTTACCCAGAAATCATGGGAGAAGGGGATGCAGAGTTTTGCACGCAGCCATATATGTGGTCTGGCTGAAATAGACTGTGTATTATTTGTATTTTAATATGTTTGAAATGACGTTTAAAATGTATACTTTTGGAGGATTTAGTTTTCATTTCATTTCCATTTCACTTAATTATAATAAATTATTCTGATGGGACATTGTAGCTGCCATCCTGTGTACAGGAAGTGGACACATCTCCTGTTATTGTGTGTGTGGGTGTGTAAGTGTGTGAGTGTGTGCGTGTGCGCGCGTTGGAGTGTTTGCACCCCTGATCTTACTTTTGCTCAGAAAACTTCTCTATTTGTGGGTTCCTGGTGTGAATTAGGTAACAGTTACACAACTGTACTAACCTTTTGATTTGAATAGTCTGAAATTTCCTGTAGCTGTGGACCGAAACATCTGAAATAAATAGTTGTCAAGCTTTTTGACCCCCTGTTCCTGACAGCCTCAGGCTGAGTAATGAACATTGTTGAAGCTAGGACAGTCAGTACATCCCTCAGCACTTCTTATTTCATAAGGCTAAATATATATATATATATATATAGATATACACACACACTTCATTTAAAGGTGCGGTAAGTGTAAATGGTTCTAGACCCGATAATACGCAGATACAAAGAAACAGAACAATAGTCAAATGATTATAAAGAAAATGGCCTATTTTTTAATTAAGCTTTTGACTCACATTTTCTGGCCCTGAAATGGTTTAAATAATACATATCAGAAATAATACGTATAAATAAGTTTAAAAGAGAGAGACTGAGGTTGGTTTGCGGTATGAAAAGGATGTCAGTGTTTTCACTTTGTCTGTAATTTACATCTTAGGCCGCAGACGGATCCTAAAATATTCACTTATGGCCCCTTTAATGTACCCTTTAATAATGTCATGCAGTATTATTGCATGTTTGTACCTCATTGTGCTTGTTGTATACATACATACATATATATAATCAGTGTACTGACACACACTTAGTAGAGAAGTTTGTGGCTTTGCTTTAGGGAGGAGTTCGGTGGCTGTCATGAGAAATCGATGTGCCTCTGTAATTATTATTATTGACACTAGTGACAGAAAGAAGGCGGTGTGAAGGGGGGAAAGACAATAAACAAGCAACTGTAAAAACAAGAAACGATGTCAAACATTACTTATTACTGTCTAAATTATTATACATATTTTATATGTATATGTGAGTTACACTCTTATACATATAAACATATAACATTTATCTGTTATTATAACCATAATCATGTCTGACACGACTGCACAGACGGCATGTCGACGGAATAGAAATGTGGAAGCTTGTGCTGCAACGTGTGGCACTTATGCGGATGAGTGGAACCACCATCATATTTGGTGTGCAAATACCGTCAACATCTTTCAACTACTGTTATAACACTGTGCGCTGAAAAATCTGTAGCGGCTCATGCTGGCTCCATAGTGGTATTAGGTTTGTTTAGCTGGCCTTCCATGGAACCCCTGGTACATCTACAAACATCTCTGAGAGGTTAACCCTGTGTGTGTGTGTGTGTGTCTTCTTACTGAAGAGTTACATCCGTTCATGTCCTGCGTTCATTCTGATGGGTTTGGCCTCTTGCAACAGGACAATGCTCCACCATACATGTCTAGAGACACCAAATTATGGTTAGATTAGCACACATTTAGAGTCAAGTTTTGTCGTTCTCACCTAAATCACAAGATCTCTGTGTTATTGAAGACATCTGGGATGCCGTGCAGAGCATCGTACACTTCGGAATATGGCAGAATTGTGAAAGTGAAGTGAAAGTGAACTATTTGCCTACTGTGCCTGCAGACAGAGGAATGTGACCTCCGCATTCAACCCATCCGTGCAGTGAAACACAAACACACCAGTGAACACTAGGGGGCAGTGAACACACTTGCCCAGAGCGGGGGGCAGCCCCAAACCACGGCGCCCGGGGAGCAGTTGGGGGAGTCAGGTGCCTTGCTCAAGGGCACCTCAGTCGTGTATTGCCCTGGATGGGAATCGAACCTTCCGGTCAGACCAGTTCCCTAACCACTAGGCCACGGCTGCCCCGGATGTGTATGAATGAATGCTTTTTAGCATACACATTAACTCTAAAGCCATAGTAGACGAAATATGTGTACAATACTGGGATTATATTGTAAACCACATTAATATGTATAGTAAATACTAATATCCTGACTTAACATACACCTACAACCCTTAGGCCATCTTAGTTCATTTAATTTTGTGCTCACCAGCTGTAAACATATCCAGGAATAAACCATTCAGTGGACGGTGGACAATGTCGTCCTAAAAGCATTATAATTAATGCATAAGGACTTTTCTTCTAATCCTGGTGTGCACACAGATCTGTGATGCTGTGATGTAAGTGGTGAGTTTGATATGCGTGCGTGTGTGTGTGAGACTGAGTAAGAAGGATCATGCTGATTTAATGAGGCGGAAGGTAAGCCATCAGGAGCGGCACCGGAGCTCGATAATATGCCCTGGTTATACAGCACCTCACTCATAACACTGTAGTCTCAGAGTGCTGAAGAGGGCAGAAGGCTTTAATGGCTGTCTAAGATGATACATAACTCATAACACACACACACACACACACACACACACACACACACACACACATGCATACTTTTAGCCCGTAACAATGCCAGAGGTCCATTGCTACCAAGGTGAAACAAAGTCTGGATGAGTAAAAATTAGGGGTGTGTACGTACGCTGATCGTCTACTTTATTAGGAACACCTGTAGGTCTCTGCAATGTGGCTGCAGTGCAATGCATAAAATCATACGGGTTAGGAGATGAGCAGCGCTGAGTGGAAATGCCTGACGGACCTGATGAATAACTGTGGTGAGCCGACAAGCATCTCAGAATGCACAGGACACCAAAACGTAAGTTGGATGGTCTCCAACAGTGGAAGACCACATTGTTTCTGGAATCGGTCAGCCAGGAATAAGACCCTCAGTGGGTATAGACTCACCAAAGCTGGACAATTGAAGGAAAACGTTGTTTGGTCTGCGGCATGCAGGTGGTTGGTGGTGGGGGTTTTAATGGCGTGGGGAATATGCAGACTAAACATTTGAAGCAGTTGTATAATACAATCACAGCAATATAGACCAGAATCGAAGAATTTTTCCCACTTGTGGAATCCATGGCATTAGGAAATGAGACACAGTATATATCTATATATGTGTATATGTACACAGTGCGCAATAACATTAACGCCACCTGCCAAAGGCCAAATTGTGATGTCTAACTGACTTAGTCAATGCATCTCTAAAACAGCAAGTCTTATGGTGTATCCCACGATATACTAGTTCCTACGAAAAAGTGGTCCAAGGAAGGACAACTGGGGAACCAGGGACAGGGTCACGGGTGCCCACGGCTTGTTGATGTACGTGGGGATGAACGCTAGCCTATCTGGTCCAATCCCACAGAAGATCCACAAAAGCATCTGCTGCTTATATTTTGGTGTCAGACACCACATCACACTTTCAGAGGTCTCCGTTACATTTTCAGCGTGGAACATGTTTGGAACATCTGTCCTGGAGAAGTAGAGGGAGTGAGAGTGAAGGTTGGAGTGTGTACTCTCAGGACTTCTCAGACTCCGTGAGTGAAAGAGCAGTGTTCTTAAACAGAGAGAGAGAGAGAAAGGGAGAGAGAGACCGAGAGAGAGAGACAGAGACCGAGAGAGAGAGACAGAGAGAGACAGAGACCGAGAGAGAGACAGAGACAGAGACCGAGAGAGAGAGACAGAGACCGAGAGACTGAGAGAGAGACAGAGACAGAGAGAGAGAAAGACAGAGAGAGAGAAAGACAGAGAGAGAGAAAGACAGAGAGAGAGAAAGACAGACAGACAGAGAGAGAGAGCGAGCGAGCGAGAGAGAGAAAGAGCTCCATCCAAGTTAAGTAATCTACTAGGGAAATTAAGATTCTCTCTCTGTCTCTCTCTCTCTCTCTCTCTCTCTCTTTCTATCTCTCTCTCCATCTTTTTCTCTTCTCTGTTTATATTTCTCTTTTTATCATCTATCTATCTATCTATCTATCTATCTATCTATCTATCTATCTATCTATCTATCTATTTGCCTGCTTATGTCTCCTCCCATCATGTATCATCTCATCTCCTCTCCATATTTATATCCCTCTATCCCTCTTCTCTTTTTGTCTCTCTTCCCATCATGTATCATCTCATCGTCTATCTATATATCTATCTATCTATCTATCTATCTATCTATCTATTGCGTCTCCTCTCTCTCTTTGTCCTCTCTTCTGTTTTTATCTGTCCCCTCATTTAATCTCCTGTCTTGTCTGGATTTCATTCCCCTTCTTATTTCTCGTATCCCTCTTTATTTATTCTCTCATCCTTTTCTCTCGCTCTTCTGTCTCCCTGTATCTCCTTTCTTCTCATTTCCCCTCACCTCCTTGATTTATGTCCATCTTTATCTATTTTTATCTGAATCTTTTTTCCTTTCACACTCTCCCAAATTTCCCTTCTTTCACCCCCCCCCCCTTTCTCTCTTCATCCGTCCTCAGTTTATTCACCCCATCTTGTCTCTCCACCTCACCTTTTTATCCGTCCTCTTATCTCATCTCGTCTCCTGGCGGTTAACTGTGTCAGTGTTGAACGGTGAGGACACACTGAAGCGTGAATCAGATTACTGTCTACAGGATGCTCAAGCTTGCAACAGATAAGTGAACAAAAAGTATAAGATCGCTGGTCTGGGTTGTGGGCGGAGTTTCAGAGACTCTGTAAGTTGTGAAGGTGTGAATAGAAATCAACTGACATGCTTGTTCCAGTACAGAAACAATTAAGTATTTATATATATAAAATACGTATGCATGCTTAAAAAAGTAGTGCATGCTTAGAAAAGTAGTATGCAACCAAGTATGCATATTTAACGAGTATGCCCAAGGTAAGTACGCAAACAGAATCTGGCATGTTCAACTCCACTCACAGGACTGACTCCGCCCTCATTTTCAGGGGCTTATTGTGCTCTAATAGTTAGGAATCTCAGTTCCAACGGTCAACAGCATGTCTGCCTTCCGCCCAGTAAGCACTGGGATAGACTCCAGCACCCCCGATAATCAAGCGGTGGAGTAAAAGGCTTGCATAGCGACTGAATGCCACAAAAGTCTGGTTTTACATGTCAGGACACAGCAGGGACAGCAAGTTTTGCCTAAGGGCTCTTCGGTCGAGTCATGACGCTTCCAGGGGATCGAATCAGCGACTTTTCAGACACAGAGCTGGTTTCCTTAACAACAAGCCCACAGCTGCCCCCTAGGACGAATGAAACAAATCCTAATGAATATTTGAATTTCTGAATTCTGTCTATTCGTCTTTCTACAGTGATGTGGGAGACGAGGAAACTACAGTGTTTGATTAGAACTAAAGGGAATAAAATTTGCTCGGTGGAAGTAGACTGTTCATTGTTGGAGAACATGAACGATATATGTTACCTGTTTTATGACTATTTTACTTTTGTGAACACCCAGTGTCTTTTGATCCAGTAGAAACAAAAAAGTGGGTGATTTGATTAGTTATAATAAATGGTAGGGGTGCGAATCTCTTAGTGCCAGGTGATTCGATTTGATTCCAGTTTTTGGGATGACCATTTGATTCAGAATCGATTTTTGATTCAAGAACGATTTTCCATTTAAATAGGTTCAAATCCTTTTGCATCATTTTATATTTATACCAAAAATAGGATTGTGCATAAAATTCTGTAACTTAAAATGACCAGTATTAGGTTTGTTAGCTGCCTGTTTTTTTCGTAAACCAAAAAAAAATCTATTAATGAACAAATAACTCAAAATTAGGGCTGTCAAAGTGTACGCAATATTAACGCGATCTCAAATTATCGCGATTAAAAAAAATAGTGTCATTAACGCAAATTCTAATTTGGCCCTGCGATTCACCCGTAGTTCATGTTGAGGCTTGTCGCGCGCTGCTTCAGTAA